>JAJGRX010000550.1:0-27806 GCA_025461125.1 Carex kokanica
TAGAGTAGAACTAGGTGTTCTTAAGTTCATCAAGCTTCATTGTGAACTAAACTCTAAAATTTATCGTATTGAATTCAAATAACGAATCTGAACTATTAAAATTTATCTACATGCGAATTTTTTTTTTTTGAATTAATTATGTATAAAGTCAAGTGGTAAAAAAAATGTTGAAAAAAAATGCATTAAAATTAATTTATAAACCTTCTAATTTTGACCGCTTGACTTTATAATAAATTAATTCGAAAGTTTTAAATTTTTTACATGTAGACGCAACATTCGTAAGATAGATGGATTTCAACAGTTTGAATTCGTCGTTTGAAATCAATTATAGATTTTAGAATTGAATTCAAAAAACTTAACTTAAGAACACCCTGATTCTAGATCACCTCCCACTTGAGTCGAATTACCTTCAAAATTCATGAAGTTCCTTTAAAAGTCGTATCGGATTAAAAGATACGATTTAAATGTAACTCTCACAGTAATGCGATATCTCACTATGTTTGAACCAACGTTCTAAACTTAAGGAATACACACAAAATACACAAATCAACAAAACATAACATGAAATACAACATAACCCTATCAGTAGTCTAGCAAATCTCAGTCAACAAAATCACCATCTTCGCTCCAAGTGACGCCAAACGTTAGACTGAAGAGTCTGCCAGGCCAAAATCCTCCTATACAATCTCCAAAAAATAGTCACCGGACGCCTTCCCTTTCTGACATTGACACCATGACCTCCATTGCTATGGACAAATCCATGTTGTTCTCCTCCGTTGTCGGGAGCTGATCAAGTATATCCTTAACATCATAAAGGAGAATGAGACTCAAATTTAAATGAAAATCATTATTACGGTAGGTACACAAATTAAAATTATACACAAATTAAAATTAAAATTAAAAGATTTGATTGAACGAGCAAATATTTAAATCCGGCATATAAGAATTATCATTTTTATGAATGATTATAAAAAAAAAAATTAAAGATTTCATTGAACGAGCAAATATAGATTTTCCAAGTTTGTATATTAATTATCGCGCAAGGCGCCAAAACTCGAAATCAATCATCAACCAATTACATAAAATTGAGATTGAAATAAAAGCAACGGCTTACGAAACGGGCCAACAAGGTCTGTTAGAACGTCGGAATTGGAAGATTCCTCTCAAGTCGCAACAAACGGCCTTCTGACATTTTCTCAAGGTTTAACAGACCGGACGATTCCAGTCTCCAGCTGTCCGGCACCTTTCCCTAGTACAGAAAAAACTTAACGAGGGTGAACCAAATAAAAGTTTATAAACTTGACCTCAATTACATTTTGCCTCTCTAACGAGTGCCAATTTTAAATTGTCAATGGATCCGACGTAATCAATTAGTCAATTAGCAGAGCTAATTGCTGTTAGATCGGAGCATTGATCCTGGTTGGTTAGTTTACAAGGTGCTTGGGTCAAAATACCAAACTTGCTAGGGTTTTAGTCCAAAACCACATTCCCCATTCTACCCCCCCCTTCATCCTACGGCGGTGCAGCTTGCTCTTTGCTACCCCTTCGATCCTTCTCTCTCCCTTTTCACCAAAAGGGACAGAGAGAAAACCCTATCACGAATCTCAAAATGTCGCAAACTCAGGAGCTCTCTCCTCGCTCGGAAGAGAACACGTCGCCGGGAGCGAGCGGGGGCGCCATGCAGAATCCTTCAACTTCGCTTTACGTCGGAGACCTGGAGGAGAGCGTGACGGACTCGCAGCTGTTTGAGGTCTTCTGCGAGGTGGCCAGGTCGTGTCAGTGCGAGTCTGTCGTGACGTCAGCAGTCGCAAGTCTCTCGGATATGCCTACGTCAACTTCAATGAAGCCTCGATGGTGAGTTTTTATTCCATCTTTCTCCCAGAGTATCCAACGCGTTGCTCTTAAGGTTTTTAAATTTCAGATTGGTCTTTTGAAAAAAAAATTAGCTTTTATTTTGATGTTTTGCTGGATTTAGAGCTGGTCAGGTCAAAGATTGATATGTAGGCGTATTTTAATAGTATCTAATGACACAGCCAAGTGTAAATCAGTCTGAAGCAGTGGAGCTATCTGCTACTTGTTATTTATTCGAAGTACAAGTGTAATGCCTAATCTGGAAAAAAAGTGAATGTGCAACATTTACTCATGCTTCATGAACAGATTTGGAACCAGGAAAATTATTTAATATGCATAAAAGCAAAATGATTGATATCTTTTTTAGATTAAGCCATAAAATTTTAATTCCTTGTGTCATTTATCTGTGGAGCTTCCATCTTGATTTTCAGCTGATCTGCTCATGGTTTTGGTATAACTCATGATATTACATTGCGGAACCATGACTGATATTGCTAAAATCATTATTTTTTCTTAAGATATATATTGAATGCTGGTAAGTCCTTAATTTTTTTTTCACACCGCCATGCCATTAAAACTTTTTTAGAAGATTAAACTAGGGCCGGCTGATAAAGTTCTGCTTCCTCCATTGTTCTGTAGCCATTTGCTCACCATTTATAAACAATTCCCAGAACTTGTAGTTCCTTTGTGCTAATACCAGTTGCTTCTGACAGCTGCTAAAGCACTGGAGGCTCTCAACTTTACTCCCATAAATGGAAAGCCAATTCGAGTGATGCACTCTAACCGAGATCCCTCCTCCCGTCAGATCAATGAGGCCAACTTATTCATTAAGGTATATTCTCCCTTATTTCCCTTTTGGTTTCAAGTTTTCTCTGCAAATTACTCCAATCTTTACTGTATTTGCTAGCGGAACCCAGCTTATCTCATGTTCACAATTAAGATATATACTGTGTTTTGGACTATTAAAAAAATGACTCGATCATCAGAACCAAGGTTAGGTCGAGCAGAATTGACTGAACTAGACTTAACACTATTTTGAGTCAATGCTGTTGTTCCTGACAAGTTTATGCAAAATTATAATCCAACATATAAAATTTGTTTTGCATAATGTTGTTTTGCAGTGGGCTCGCGATAAAAAGTTGGATATGTACAGTTAGGTCTCAATGCCATAAAGAGTAGAATTTTTGTACTGTACCATCTTAAATAGCTCACTGGTTGGGTGCTAGTGCATATTGCTACAGAAACTTTGATTGTCGTTCCAAACATGGCAAAATGATGGATTTATACAGGCATGGGATGTTCTTTCTGAATAGTGCTTTTGCTCATTACTCTGTACCCTTGAATAAACTAGAATCAATTTTAAATAGACTCCACGTGCTTGTGCAACTCATAACTGACTAATTATTTTCTTTTTAGAATCTGGACAAGTCAGTTACCAACTTATTATTGTACAAGACCTTTTCTCCGTATGGGCACATTCTCTCGTGCAAGGTTGCTACTGATTTGACTGCCCAATCAAAAGGTTATGGTTTTGTCCAGTTCGACTCTGTTGAATCAGCCAAGAATGCCATAAAGAGCCTAAACGGGACTGCCTTAGACGGGAAGAGAATCTTTGTCGGGCCCTTCGTTGCTAAGGAGGATCGAGAAAGCACCTCAAATCCTTCAGGCAGCAACAAATTTAACAATGTGTTTGTGAAGAACCTCTCAGAACCAACCAATGAAAATGATCTGATTGACATTTTTGGTAAATTTGGCAAAATCACAAGTGCAATTGTGATGAGAGAAGGTGATGGTAAATCAAAGTGTTTTGGATTTGTGAATTTTGAGAACCCTGATGATGCTGCGACCGCAGTAGAGGATTTGAACGGGAAAATATTTGATGGGAAGGAATGGTTTGTGGGAAAAGCGATGAAAAAATCAGAGAGGGAGAGGGAGAGGGAGATGAAGAGATCTGAGAGGGGCATGCCTGAGGGCAATGCGACCTACATAAATCAAAATCAAAATCAAAATCACAGAAGCAACCATAACCAGTTGAACAATAATCTGTATTTGAAGAATTTGGAAGAGAATGTTACCGATGATGACTTGAAGGAGCTCTTTTCAGCTTTGGTACTGTGACATCTGCCAAGGTCCAATTTTTTTGCCCCTGCTTGATACTTGATTCATTTCTGTAAATGAACTAAGATTGTTAGTTCAATTCATTCCTTTAACATTTATGAAGCCTATTTATCTGCCAGGTTCTGCGGGAACCGAATGGCCTAGCAGAGGAGTTTGGAATTTGTTGCTTTTGAATCTCAGAATAATGCCTCTAGTAGCAGTAAGATCAATTTTCTTTCAATGTAGTAGCTTTAAATTTTTTTCCTCAAGTAGAGTTATGGGCATCACACTTCAATTGGCTTATTTTTTTTTCTTGCTTGTAGCTTGGGGAGATGATGGCAAGCTCATTAGGAACAGAACCTCTGTATGTTGCTTTTGCACAGAGAAAGGAAGACAGGAGAGCAAGGCTTCAGGTTACCTTTGTGTTTTCTCTCCAAAAGTGTTTGTTTTGGCTTAATTATCTGATGGAATAAGCCTGTTTTATTCAGCTTGTAGTTTTACTTGCATAAAAGAAAACATGTCATGTGCCCACATTTAATGTGCTTCTCAGGATCAGTATGCAATGATGCCTCAAATGCCAATGGCTCCCCATCCAGTTGGCCCACGGATGCCAATGTACCCTCACAATATGGGGCAGCCAATGTTCTTTGCGCCCCCACCCCCATTTATTCCTCCGCAGGTAAACCTGGTATATTGCTATCATTTACTATTGTTTTTGTTCTTATCACTGCAATACTCTTCGTTGGTTCGTGATAATCTTATTGTTATTTACGAATTATCACTTTTATTGATACTTAAAAGCCAGTGAATCACATCATCTCAATAAACTATCAGGACCAGCTGTCGTAGTCATTGTTTATTCCTGTCACAGTGACAAGTAATTATTCGCACTTACTGATATTGAAGAATTAATTTAAAACAATATTTAGCTTTACAACTTGCAAATCAACATAAATAAATAAAATGGCGGAACAAATAATATCTCTTGCCAGCAAACAAGTTCATATTGGTTAGGTGTTGAGCTGGTATATCGAACATCAAGTTCATGTGTGTATAATATCTCAATATCGAGTAGAACTAGGGTGTTCTTAAGTTCATCAAGTTCCTTTGTGAACTTAACTCTAAAACCTATTGGATTGGCTTCAAACGACAAATTCAAACCGTTGAAACTGATCTATCTTACGAGTGATGCGTCTACATGTAAAAACTTTAAATTTTAGAATTAATTTAATATAAAGTCAAAGTGGTCAAAATTATAAGGTTTATAAATTAAGTTTAATGCATTCATTTTTTGAACAATTTTTTACCACGTAACTCTGTACAAAATTAATCCAAATTTTTTAAGTTTTTGCATGTAGACGCATCACTTGTAAGGTAGATCGGTTTCAATGGTTTGGATTCATCGTTTGAAGCCAATTCGACAAGTTTTAGAATTAAGTTCACAAAGAGGCTTGGCGAACTTAAGAACACCCTAGTTCTACTCAATATCAGAGACCTTGCACTGGTTCCTGTGGTCTATTCATAAAATAATGTGTTTTGCTCTATTGAGGTCCCCTATTGTACCTATAACTGAAGATCTTTTTGGTTCATGGAATTGACTTTACTACCTGCAGATTTACTAATTATGCGTATCAAACATTTGATGTTATTTTTTTGTATAAAGGCTGGATATGGCTTTCAGCAGCCTATTGTGCCAGGGATGAGAGGAGGTCCAATGCCTCCTTTCATGCCTATGGTCCCACAGGCCAGAGAGGACCACGCGCCAGGCGCGTTCCACATAAAGCGGGACACCAATGGGGCCACTCCCCATAGTGTCTTCAGCTCCCAACCAGGTTTGCTCTCCCTCTTTCCCATTGAGTTTCAGTGGTCACAGATTTTGGTAAAGCAGCAAAAAACTAGGGCATACATTAAAAGATTCTAGCTTTATAGTTTGCCAAAGAGCAAATTAACATAGCTACAATAGGTAGCAGAAAAAATCTGGAAATAATTCGTAATATGGCTGCTGAGCACTTCAGTTCAACAAGCTAGTAACAAGAACTACTTATGTAGATGGTTGGAGGGTGGCGCAACGGGAATATGCAAGGTAGCCTTGCATCAGCACTAGCCAAGTCTACACCCGACCAGCAGAGAATTATACTTGGGGAGAGGCTCTTTCCACTGGTGGCCGAGCTGGAGCATGAGATGGCGGCAAAGATTACTGGGATGCTTCTGGAGATGGATAGAGATGAAATACTGCACCTTCTCGAGTCCCCAGATGAGCTCACATTAAAGGTTGAAGAGGCTGTGAGGGTTTTACGCTCCGTTGTCCACTCTCACACGCCTTCTGATCAGTTCAACTCTCTTTCTCTCGACGAGCACTCTGATCGGCTGGCCTCCTTTTCTCTCAGTGAAGGGGGTTTAAGCTCGTCTTTTTTTTTTGCCAGTTTACTATGACTTGGCTGGTAGGTTTTGCAGTTTAGTGAGTTTTTTCTTTCTCCTGACCTTTTGCTTAATAATGGAGATCCTTGGTTCTCAGCTTAGGAGTTATTTATAGTGAAGGTCGTCATTGTTTGGTTTTTTTTGTGGTGATGGATCGGTCTTTTCGTCTGTCTTGGTTCTGCAAAATTTTTGGTTGTTTGCGAGAAAGGCTTTAAATTGAAGGCTTATATCTGTCTTTTGTGGTTATGGTTTACATATTATGAAGAATGATTAGCTTTATTTTATCTCTGAGGAATGTCATTTTCAATGGATTAACAGTCAGACTTTATTGCCACTGACTGTACTATGACCGAGTGTAGCTCGCCCACACTGGTAGCAACGACTGAATGGCTCTCGACCAGTTGACTTATGCCAACTGTATGGCTTGAAATGTTCGGAAGTATCAGTGTCCAGATGTTGCGGTCACCCTTCTGATTTAGATTGTTTCCGTTTCACTAAGGGTTAAAAAATCCCGAGTTTAGGATGATTGTGAAGAATTCTGTAGTAGTATTGCAGTATTGTGTGTTGGGCCTCATAATAAATTTTATAATAAGATATGGTTTCAAAAGAAAAAGTTCAATAGTACCTTTAAACAATTGGTAAATGTTACATGGATGTGAGTGTGGGCTCTGGATCCGCGTGGAGCTGCATGATGAGCCTGCGTGGGAAAGATATAAAGTAGGCCTTATTTGAATCCGTGAAATAAATTGGAGAATAATCCTCTTTTGTCTGGAGAAATTTCGTACTATGTTTGCTTATCCAATTATTCACGTTACAAGTAAACTATATGCCGACATGTTTATTAATATCCAAATTAAAAAGAAAGTATCAATTGTATCCAGTCAATAACGACATTTTATTAACACTCAAACTGGCTATTTTTTGGCCGGTTGGAATAAAAATTCTGACCGGCCACTGGAATTTTTTTTTGAAATATTTGTTAGATTACTTCCTTTGATGTATAATTAGTATAATTATACTAAAATACACTAAACTATGGTAATTATGTTAAATTACGCTAAAATACGCTAATTACGCTAAATTACACTAAATTACGCTAATTATGCTAAATTATCTTTAATAAAGCTAAATTACGCTAATTACGCTAATCTATATACGCAAAATTACCCTAAATTTCGCTAAATTATTCTAAATTTCGCTAAATTACGCTAAATTACGCTAATTATTTAAGACATGTCTCGTAAATAGACGATGCTAGGACAAGAGATAAGGCAAGAGAGACGATATCTTTACTGAGAAAGCGAAAAACGACGACAAAACTTCAAACGGTCATAAAACAGCGCTCGAGTGTCCAATTTCAGCAAATGACTAATTTTCAGAAAGCTTGCGAAAAGATGCATGCGTTGCGACAGCTACGCCATTTTTCAAAATTCAAAATTGCCAAAAACAAAGGGAAGTGCCTCAAACTTGAGTTGAAGTTTCCATAATTAACGTAATTTAGCAATATTAAAGATAATTTAGCGTAATTTAACGTAATTTGGCGTAATTAGAATTTTTATTCCGACCGGCCAAAAAATGGCCGGTTTGGACATTAATAAAAATGTCCTTATTGATTAGATACAATTGATACTTTTCTTATTAATTTGGATATTAATAAAAATGTCGGAACTATATGCAAGTATAAGCTCTATACAAATTTTAATTTCTTATATGATATGCATTCTTAAAAAGAAATAATGTGGTGCAATACTGTTGATGAACGAGTTGGGTGCGAAATTTAACAATTGTACGCAGGTTTTATATTGAACCTATTGAACTATATTTCTCAAACTTCACATCAATTTTACTGTTCCTTGTAAAAGTAAAAGGGCAACCTTCTCTCCAGTTATCTTGCCTACCCGCAACCACGAATGGCTTTTAGGGAAACCAGCCCACCCGCAACACGAATGGCCACGTTATTCTCACAACAAAAGACTCGTGCTTATGGAAACAGCGACAGAATTGAAAAGGGAAAGTGGGTGTGCGCATGTGAGACCTGGCTGTAAGAAGCGGATCCAACTTCAAAAAGGGTTGTGCAAAGAAGGGGTCATGCGGCACATCAGGCACATGGCGGAGTGCAAGGCGCTCCATCATTTTCTACTTTTTGTAGCTAGGGTTCGAATGGATTGAGAGTCATGTGGAGTTGCAGCCTTGCAGGAAGCATTTGTGATGTGTGCAAGCTAACTCGCTAATTAAGAAGAGGGCTACAAAAGTAGACAACCGGGAAAAGGAAGCCGAATCAATGATTCTTTACCTAAGCGCTTAAATTAAATCCCTAAACTAAGGGGTCGGAGTTGAAATTTTCTTCATATACTTAGATATTTTTTTTCTTCGAGGTTGGCTAGTAAAATAACTATGTACAAATTTATCATGAAAATATAAGTTAACAGTATCTGCAAGAGTTGGAAGAAATATAAGTTAACTAGTTATGTATGTGATATTTTTTTTTTTTATTTCTTTTGTTTAGCAAAAACAGGACACAGCTATAGCTAATGCTATATCATGGATACAATTAATAGCTCGGAGCGCAATAGCTGACCACTTTGTTATAAAAATATTTTTATGGTCAAGTTTTATAATCTTTAAGACTTAGTTCATGTTAAAAATTATCTTTTTACAAGAATCAGTTTTTAGTTTGGTAACAAAAACAATGATCTCTGTGTGCATAAGTTCGAAATTCAAAATTTTTTTTTTTTTATAAATATTAAACAGTTGAATAACTTGACTTTTTAACTTTTACTAAAAAAATTGTCCTTACAACACAAAAATCTCAATAGAGATTCTTTTAATCAAAATGCTCCAAACATAAAGGGAAAGTTGGTCTAAAACTTGACTGTAAGTTGAAACTTATTAAAAAATAAAGAAAGCATCGTTTTATATTGAGCTGCAACACTTATTCTCCATGTTTCTCTTCTCTAAATTAAGTCGTTGCGCTGTTAATTTTGTTTTGTGGTTATCGAAGTTGAACATCCATTCGTTTCTCTTATAGTCTCTCTTTGTCAGCTACTCCATCAAACGTGTTTCATTGGATTGTATTCGTTTTAATCGATAATGATATTTAAGTAACATATAATTCTAATTAAGACGATCAAATTGGATGTAACTTTGAAAGCTCCTATTGCATGGTGTGCAGATGTATTAGGAATTTAGGACTTTGGAGTTAGTAAAGATCGCTATTTAGAAGGAAAAAGAAAAAATGAACAGGAACTTGTATGAATTGAAAGCACCAATATATCGGTATAAGTTGTTGTTGTTGTTGTTTTTAATAAAAGTGAATCAAAGTATACTCATTTCATTTCCAGAAAGCAAAAGTATTTGTTGCTACAAGCAACATGGTACCAAACAACTGGTACACAATTGCCAATACATCACATAAGCAGATACTACACCTAACAAATTCTAGAATACATCATAAATGTGCATACAAAAGACAGTGAATATTGATAGAGTAGCTGCATGTATAATCCTCTAACACTCGGAGAAGGAAGCAAAAGGAATTTTCTTTCTAATAAAACTAAGATTTGTAATTTGATCTGTTTAATTGAAATCTGACAACCATGAAGCCCCCTGCTAGGATTTTCAAAAAAAAAAAAAAAATCTGACAACCACAAAAACCAGAAATTACAATAACAGGTGCATTCATTTGTATGACAGTTTATAATTTCTAGAGATAAAACAATTAAATATTGCTTTATTGTTTACAAGAAAATATTTTGTTTTAGTTAATTAGCAAACCATGTAATGTTTGCTTACCGGAAATAACAATTTCTGTCAGCTTATTCTCAATAATAATAATTTTTTATTCTCACAGATAGTGTTAAATTCTTATAGGGGTGATCATATATCGAACATCAGTTTATTGAAATTTATTTGAAGAAGTTTGATCCTCATATCTCATGTTTAAATAAAAATACAACTTTTAATTAATATTTTGTCAATATACTAATTATTATTTGAGTAAAAGTTGGATATTTTGTCAATATACTAACTATTTAATATTCACAAGAAATTTGCCCATCTAAATTTCGAACCTGCGAGTCAATACACTAATTATTGATCACGTACAATAGCAAATACCTAACTAATGCATGAAAACTATATTAAAAATAATAATATTAGTAAATTCAATCAGCGGGCTTGGCAATATCAGTTTCTTGCTTCTTTTTTTTTGTTATTTTGAGTATATTAATACATAGTAAAAAATTGTAAAAACTGTAAATTATTTTGCCTCCAAATACCATTTTCATATGGAAATCATATTGAGCAATTTAGATAGACTGTTTAAACTTTGAAAATAAAGATATGAATTCATAGTACATACCGATGAGAACTATGCACCGTAGTCTCATTTTATTTAACTAACAAATACCATACTTTCTAAACAGAAAAGTATATCTAGCTTAATTTTTTTTTTTTTTTGAGAAACATATCAAGAGTGGATTAAAATAAATATTATATCTAGCTTAGTTAGTTGAGGTACAAATCACTACGAAAAATCACAAGCTTGAAATTTAACATTAAAAAAAAAACATGATGACATGAGTCACTCCTTTATAAAAAGAAAAAAGGAAAAATATAATTTTTGGAAGAGGAGGGATCGGATTACACCGTTTTTTGGTGACATCGTGCATTTTCAAAGTCCAAACAGTCGATCCAAATCGTTCAATATGATAAATATATTAAAATATGCTTGCAGATCAAATTTTACATTTTTTTTGAATTTTTTTACTATTTATTAAGATGGTTACAAAAATTCAATGGTCTAGAAACAACGATTTTGTAAAGTACTTAATAAATAGTTAAAAAATTCAAAAAAATGTAAAATTTGATCTGCAAGTAAATTTTAATATATCCATCATATTGAACGGTTTGGATCGACTGTTTGGACTTTGAAAATTTTAAAAATGTACGATATAATTCGAAGTCACCTAAAACGGTATAATCCGATCCCTTCTCTTTTTGGAAACTTCATGCCGATGGAGAATCTCAACGAAAAAAAAATGCGGACGCGCAAAACAAAATAACAAGGTCCCACAATTTAGGTGTTATTTCAGAAAAAAATGCTATTCAAAGCAGCAACTAAAATTTCAAAGCAATAGCAAAATCAGGACATGATGTTGCCTTTCATGACGTAACGACATAGGCTTTTCAATGTTAACTTGTAATAAATCCAGTATTAGTTGAGCAATCACCTCTTTACCGACATAATCCAAGTACTTTCAAAGCACATTTCATTAGAATAGGTTGATGCACATTTCATTAGACCCTTTGTTTTCCTTAATTTCCCTTAAAAGTTTTTATGAGTCCTACAAACTGCTCATGATTTATTAATATTTAGAGCAAGTCTGATAGTATACCTTAAGACGGCTTGTGAAGGCTCATTATTCATATATTTTCAATAATTGATCACTACCAGAGATGGAATAATGAAATTAGAAATTTTAAAGGGATAAAAAGTGTCACTAACAGATTATTTAATTAGTATATTAAAATAAAATAATAGTGCAATACGGCCAAAAGTTGGTTTCAAAGAAGGATCTTTGAGTACCTCATTAAGCTCATCATAGCCTAATATAAGATTAGATATAATTTCTATAAATGTATCTGGGCCCACCAGGACCTACATGCATACATTTCACCTATCATTTAAGCATTCCTCTAATGATTCAACAGGAGAACATGTTTTGTCTGATCTACAGTAACTATAGCACAGAAACTAAAATAATTTGGCCCCAAATATTTCAAGGGTACTAATTGTTGGGGCCATTTTGAGAGCAAATAAGAGGAATTAATTCAAATAAGAAAATAATACAAATACCAACAATAGCATCTGTGCACATAAAGTACAACACTGTGGATTATGTCACTGATAGGGAACGGACTCTGTTGCTTTTCCGACAGAAAAGCAGGGTCTTGCTTTTCTGCATCTCACCGTTCAAAATTTTTTATTTCACGCATCTCGATACAGAAATTTTTACATGCACAAATCTCGATGAATTTGAATGGTTGGATCTGGAAAGCTGGTTGCTGCTTTTCTATCAGAAAAGCAGCAGAGTCGGACCCCACTGATAGGTGCATAAATTGGAGCTTAATATGTCATATTGCTTGAAAGCCGAACTAATAAGACAATAAACTAAATTTATTCTGCTTAATTAAGGGCAAACTTACAAAATAAAAGAAAGCTGTAGGTTTGGCTTAATTAAGGTATCGACACCATCTTACATTTTTTTTAGCCTAGTTAAATTAAATTAAGAAGCCTCTATGAGATAATAATTTCTTGGTGTGATAGAGGAGGGTTCATGTCAGGAATTAACAATTTTTGTTGTGTTAATGGGTTGGAATTAGATCGGACTTTCTAGAGTATATAATTCAGGGTCGGATCCGTCCGGCCTGTCAAGGAATCCGGTTCGATTAGGCATAAATTACTTTTGTCTTGATTTTTCTTATTAAAAATGAAGAAATTATATTACAAGTTTGCTCATAACAAAATCAAAATGCAATAATTAAAATCTAATGTTAATTGTGTCACAAATAACTTTTCCGATGTTGTAATTCGATCCAAAATGTCACTGTCTCATATCTCAGAGGCGTCTGAATCATGTGCATTACCTCATCGTTTTTTTTTTTTTGAAAAAAAGGCAAAAATGCCTGTTTCATATATTGAAATTAGTATTACCTCGTAGTTTGAGTTTGAATATGAACCATTTGATCATAATCGAGGCCAAATCACTCAAACCCATAATACACGGTGTCCCTTTAAAATTTGTGCCAATATATAACAAATGAAGCATATTCAAACTCATCCTAAACGATGAGGTACCTTAGAGCTTTCGAGCTCCGAGGGGCCAGATCATCATCTGCATTACGTCATCATTTGAGTTTATATCCGAACCGTCCGATCATAGTCGAGTTAAATCGACCTGAATCTGTAATGCGGGGGCCCCTTTATAATCCGTGCCAATATATAACGAATGTGCCTACGGGCTTCACTCGCAAACAAACGATTCCATTCTCCCATTTCCAAAGTTCAAACAACAAATCCAAACCGTTAGATGTTCAATCTATATTAAAATGTGCTTGGACCAAATTTTACATTTTTTGGAATTTTTTTACTATTTATTAAGCTAGTTTGAAAATCGCTGTTTTTATGAAATTTCTGCAACATTGAAAAACAGCGGTTTTCAAACCAGCTTAATAAATAGTAAAAAAATTCCAAAAAATGTAAAATTTGGTCTCCAAGCACATTTTAATATAGATTGAACATCTAACGGTTTGGATTTGTTGTTTGAACTTTGAAAATGGGAGAACGGAATCGTTTGTTCCTGAGCTCAGGAACAAACGTTTTGATATTAGCCATTCTCTCTCTCTCTCTCTATATATATATAGAATCTGGTTAATATGCTACGCGTAGTATAGAGGGCCTCCGTGTTACGGCTCAATATTTGAGTTTTCAAAATCTAAACGGTCAATCCGAACCGTTCAACATGATCTTCATATGAATATGTACTTGCAAACCAAATTTTACATTTTTTAGAATTTTTTTACTATATTTTTAGATAAGTAGAAAATCACTTGATCTGAAAATTATGTACTACTCAGATCAAGTGATTTTCTATCTATCTAAAAAAATAGTAAAAAAATTCTAAAAAATGTAAAATTTAGTTTGAAAGTTCATATTCATATGGAGATCATATTAAACAGTTCAGATTGACCGTTAGGATTTTAAAAACTCAAATATTGAGCCGTAGTACGAAATTCTCTATGCTATGCGTAGCACCGTAGCCGACTCATATATATATATAACGAATGGACCGGATTCAAACTTATCATAAACGATGAGGTATCTTAACCTACGGTGGTACGAATCCAGGCAATGTCAGATAACACCGCCGAAATTGCTAGCATTGGTAAGCTGATGTGATGTTACAAATGCCATAATAAAGACGAAAAAGAAAAGAAAAGCAGAGTGCCAGGGACCTGGAGCTGGTACTAGTAATTTACCGATTAAGCTGGTCTTGGTCAATGACAGACACCAAATTACTAAAAAAAGGCATCTTTACTCTGTTTGACGCCGGTCAATTTTTTTTATAGCATTAACACAGCTATGGCCTATGACTACGTGGTTTGTTTGTATTGTACTGCCAGAGCAGCCTGAACTGGTTTTTATGGGATTCCGTGCAAGGATGAAAGCAATGATGATTTTGTCGTTATTCAGTTATTGCAGAAGCAACAAAAAATAAAAGCCTGATTAAATGGAGACCAATTTTGGTGTAACTTTGGAACATGCGTAAATTAATTAAGAGCAAGAGTAGAGTTAAAATATATTATTGGTTTTGTGTTTCAATCATGTTTTACGTCGTTTTTATTTTATTTTTAAAGTTTGAATAATCGATCCGAACTGCTCAATATGAGTTTGTATTAAAATATACTTGAAGACCAAATTTTATATTTTTTAGAACTTTTTTATTAATTTTTTAGATAGATACAAAATCACTGCTTTCAAAATATTATGGACTATCCAAAACAGTAATTTTTTACCTATCTAAAAAAATAGTAAACAAATTTTAAAAAATATAAATTTTTGTCTCCAAATACATTTTTATATGAAGATCATATTGAGCGGTTCGGATTGATTATTTGAACTTTAAAAATGAAAAAAAAAATGTGGAGGATGATTAGAGCACAAAAACAATGGTGCATTTTAACCCTACTCTTTAATGAGAAATTTGATTGTAACTTCCATTTAACATAAAATTCGACCGTTTCTATAAACATTGATAATCTAAATCAGGATCGATTGTAGTATTCAATTTCGAACAAAAAAATATTTGCCCACGTAGACGTAGGTATCTACAAATGGTATCTGGCATCGAACATCAGAAACCGCAGTAATTTTGCACGTCCTTGTACGGAATATTAAAAAAATTGAAGAAGGAAATGGTTCGCTTACACATGTGCACCACCTATTCTAATGAAAACTGCGCATATTTTTAGGAAATAGGTGGTCAATAATCACATAATATATTTGTACATTATTTGATTATTCACCACCTATTTCTTATTTTAAATAATATATTTGCATATTTGGTATTAATTGAGAAAACATCTTTAAAGACATAATATCAAACAATGTACAAATATTGTTCCATCACAGTTCTTTTGGATTTTTTTTAAAGCAACAATACTAACACACTAAATTTTTTATATACTTTTCATACTGATGTTCATCAGTTCAGTAAAATAATGGAATAAAAAGTAGTATTAGAAAATACTTATATTTCACGCTATTTAATATTTGTGTGTTGTACAAATTTGATGTGGTGTCACTTGAAAACAAGTTAAATGATCAATTAATACAAGCATTTATAAAAATAGTATGTTTTCGAAGGCACTCAGTGTAATTTTATTTGTTAGAAATATTTTTTAAAAATAATTATAAAAATATTGTTATGGTTATTTATCTGAACCAGTTATATAACAATCAAGTTGCACTAAATATATGTCATTCATTCTTCTTAATGTTAAAAAAATATCTTTTCATAATTAACAAAGGTACAAGAGAAGTTCTAAAAAACACAATTATATAAGAACTATTAAACCCAGTACAAACGGTAATTTATCCCACCTCTTTACGATAAAAATACATGTTTAATTTTCTTGAAAAGGTTAAAAAAAAAAACATGAAATATCAGACTTATTTAAAGGTAAAAAATAAATTCATCGGATAAACACAATTGTGTAAATTATGTTACCTAAGAAATAGCAAACATTGGCCAAAGAATTTGATGACGGGGGACCGATGGTGTGACAGAGCGGGGTCTCGAAAGCAGTTTCCAGCGAAGCCACGTGAGCGAAGGGAGGTGGGTCCCGCTTACTGTCGGCTTTCTCTTTTCCGGCCATTCTCCTTTTGTGTGTGGCCTTGGCGGTGAGGTAATTCATGTGGTCTATGCCGCCACGGTTCCATATCCATCCACGTGTGTTCTTTAGGGATTTCACTTGCTTTCCTCTGTTTTGCCAGGAAAGCGGATCCATGTGCACCAACTTCACATGGTCATAACGTGGAGTGTGTCTAAAAAGGAGATACCGATAGAAACCAAAAGCAATTGGGTTTTGAGCTTCCCAAAAAGAAAGAGGAAAGTTAGCATAGGAGATCGCTCTTGCCAGCGTGGCGGCATCCGTTGTGACTTGTGAGCTGTGGTTAACTAGCACTTGACAACTTGACATGGATGGATGGATTGAGATCAAAAGCTAAACAAATAATTGTTATGTAATTGCTCTACATTCTCCTCCATTACTATTAACCACTTTCGTTTTTTCTTCTGTGGCAGTGTCCCAGTGACTATCCGTGCTGCTTTGCAAAACACAAGATAATACAAGTATGGCCACAGTGACAAGATTCGCGAATTATACCCGAATAATTCATTTTTTTGGTGATGCCGAACTGAACGCCGAATTATTCGGTTGACCGAACTTTGACCGAATTATTCCCGAATAATTCACGAATTTTACGAATTATTTGTGAATTTTTTCCGAATTTTTTCAAGAACATTTTTTTTTTGCTTCCTTGTAAGACTGAGATCTCTGATTCGGATTATTCCGAATCATTCCCGAATTATATCCGAATTATCCCAAATCACGAATTTTTAACTTCGCTGAACCGAACCCGAATAATTCATTTGTTGTTAGTATAGCACTAGAACAAGGAATCTTATTATGTGCATAAGAATCTCGTGCAAAAAGGTTGTCTTACTGCCTTCATTATTTATTATTCTTTTCTTTTTTTGGATAATACCTTCATCATTCCTCTGCATTCTATTGGTAGGTTTAGGTTCCACTTTGGCTTTTTTTCCTATTATTTGTTTCCACATTGGTAGGTTTGGTCATATGGGTGTCAATAGCACGGTACGCATTGGGTAAGCCATTTTCGTACCCATGCAATTGAAAATTAATCTTACTCAATAACTTATCTTTACTTATTAAATATTAGTTTACTTATACTCTACTTCCATTAAAATAATGGATAATAAAATAAATAACGATAATTAGTGAATAAATTGATAACATATATAATTTGATCCAATAATATAACAAATAAATATATATACTAAATAAATCATGTACCTAATATCACTAAATATAAGAAAATAATTTTGTTATATTTATAATTTTTATCCTTATTTAAAAAAATATAAATGATTAAATATTGCATAACTCATTTTTTCATAAATTACTAATTAAAAAATAATATAAATTAATTTATTATAAATTACCAAATTAAAAAAATTATATGAAATGCAATATAAAACTAACTAATTATAGTAATAAAATTATATGTATAAATAAAAAAATTATCATATGCAACATTAAATTTATTAATTACCTTATAGGATGACAGGTATCAAATTGTTCTTACTCATACTCTTGTCTAATAAGATAAGAAAAAAAATTCTTACTCACCCATACTTAATAAGCTGACGGAAAAAAATCCTTACTCATACGAGTCATTAGGAATTACCCATCTTTCTCGATCCTCAAGTTTTTTTTTTAATATAGAAAATTCTGCTGAAATAATTTAATTTTATTAATAAAAAATTATAGCTTACTAAATATATATATAGGGATGGGCTATGGTGAGCTATGGAGTAAAACAAGTTTTTACTCCACGCCTCATTATTTTCATTTTGAAAATCCAAACAACCGATCCGAACCGTTCAACATGATCTCCATATTGAAATGTGCTTGGAGACCAAATTTTACATTTTTTGGAATTTTTTTACTATTTATTAAGCCACTTTGAAAATCGCTGATCCATTGGTTCAGAATTTTTTACTGTTTTGCTACTGTTCACCCGGATCAGCGATTTTCAAAGTGGCTTAATAAATAGTAAAAAAATTTCAAAAAATGTAAAATTTGGTCTCCAAGCACATTTCAATATGGAGAACAACTTGAACGGTTCGGATCGGTTGTTTGGATTTTCAAGATGGAAATATGGCGTGAAGTACAAACTCGTTTTACTGCATAGCTCACCATAGCCCATCCCTATATATATATATATATATATATATATATATATTTGAGTGAAGTGTCATCATAATACTGCATCAACTATAATACGTAAGTGATATATAATTTCTTTGTTAGTTGAGTGCATGAGCCTTCATTATTATAAAAGACATGTTAATTATTGTTGATAACTAATTTATACTAGAATTTTCTAGTCAAAGAAGACTCGATACGTGTGTTCATATAATTTGATTTTTGTATCTGATTCACACTTATCGCAACAACATTGACGGATTCAAATTCCAAGCATAAGTGTCAATGTCTTTCATTTTTTTTTTCTTATGTGATATTTACGCATCCATATGTAGCCAGTATTTTTTATATTATACACGCTTTTCTTAAAAAATAACATTTGACTTCTATGAGAAGATGAAAATTATTTTATTATTGACTTCCATGGTAACGATTTTATTAGTAAAGGGAAATTCAGTTAGTTTTGTAAATGAGTCGAGTTTGAGCGAGTTATCTCCACTCGTGCTTAGCTTATTTAGTAAATGAGCGAGTTAATTCGAATTGGGATGGCAATAACGAGCTGTGAAGCCAACTCGAGTTCAGCTCATTACCAACTCGAGTTGGCTCATAACTCGTTTATAACTCGTTCAATCAGTCAATTTTCTTAATTATAATTATATACTAGTAAGAGTTTATTTAAACACAAACAATTCAAACATAATTAACAAGATAACTAATAAAACAAAAAATCTAAACAACATTTTAAGAGTCATTTAGAAGAGCATGAGATTTATTGTGACGAATTTTGTGTAACTCGAGTTGTTAATGAGTGAGTTGGAGTATGCTCAAACTCAGCTCATTTATTAAACGAGTCAGCCAACTCGAGTTGTAAATGAGCGAGTGACTCGTTTAATAAATGAGCGAGTAATAATTCAAACATAATTAACAAGATAACTAATTACAAAACAAAAAATCCAAACAACAGTTTATGAGTCATTTAGAAGAGCATGAGATTTATTGTGATGAATTTTGTGTAACTCGAGTTGTTAATGAGCGAGTTGGAGTATGCTCAAACTCAACTCATTTATTAAACAAGTCAGCCAACTCGAATTATAAATGAGTGAGTGATTCATTTAATAAATGAGCGAGTTAAAGCAAGAGCTGAGTTATGAAAAAACTACGAAATTTGAGCGGTTTTGTACAACCTAGATGCAGTAAATTGATAAAGAAATACAAATGGGGGAGATCCTAATTCTTGATCAACACATCCAGCTGTACAGAATATACGTCGCATCGGTCTAATTAATACTTGAGATTTGTCCATTTATTTATAATTTCCAGAAGTGTACGTGCTGTTTATTCAAAGTTTCAATTTTTGATGGGAGTAGAGCTGCAGAGGTCATCCGTTCAAGGAAAAAAATAATATATAAATTCAGATTTGATCTCCATGACTCCAAGGGATAAACAATTTTCAATAAATATTTTCTTCATCCAATATTCAGAGAATTCATGTCAACATATTTAAAATTTAACAAGAGGAATTTGTTAATCATGCATATAATTTATCTCTCCTTTTATATTAAGTATGTAGTTGTTCTGATCCGTTAACGACTATTATTTAATTCGCTGAATTTTAAACGGTTAAGATAAAAAAATTATGCAATTATAATTTTATGTGACAATGTATTGACATTTATTGTGTTGAAATCTGTATTTAGTTATCTAAACACTCGCTATAGTGTTTTTCTCCTTAGAATTTTTTCATATAAATGTTGCCATAAAAGCAATTAATTGATAACATTTCTTTCTTTCTTTCTTTTTATCTTATTGATTACAACAAAATAAAAAAGTAATTAACATGTTTGCTCACTAAATATTGATTATCTTCCTATTTAACGGAGAGATAAAGACAAAATAATTTATTTCATTGTTGAATAAAGAGAAACTATAAAAAAAACAAATACTATTAAAGATAAAAATATTTTATCTGATTTGTTCTATTTTTTGTATTTTTTGTTTGAATTTTAAACCTGTAACAAAGCACGAGTAAAATAATATTATCACATAATTTATATAACATCTTTTGCATCCATCTATAATCTATCAATGTAGCCAATTGTAAAAATAAAAAAATAGATACGAAATCCAGTAACAAATTATTTAATGTTGCGTTTTCCTATTACTGATTTAATAAAATTATTGTAACTTTAGGAATAGAATGGAACTAATTCACTTGAATGTAGAGTGGGAAAAATGGCACGGCGGAGACGGCTCCATCACGGAACGGCACGGCACTCGTGTCAGTTACGTGCCGTGATTCGCTTGTTCCGTGCCATGACCAATTGTTGGCAAAGAAGATACGGCACGGCACGGGACACGTGAGTCACGGAACGGTAGACACGCCAGTCACGATGCAATACACTAACATACATTCCTATAAGGTATAATTTTATTTTAATTAAAATATTTACATTTAAATTTCAATTAAAACATTTGAATTTTAAAGAATTGTTTCATATTTTTTTTTTAAACATTAAACGCGATCAAACGTGACTAACGCACGTTTGGTCACGGCACGACTTAGTCACGGCACGTGACCAAAGTCACGGAATGTTAGTCACGGCACAACACGACAAGGCACGGAACGTTTTTCCCTCTCTACTTGAATGTATCAAATTCTGTCTCCATATTTAACTCAACATAACTAACAAAGATCTAGATTTCTACAAAAAAAAAATTTGTTTCTTATATACGCGGATCCCTCAAGTAATGCAATATACACACATTATTAAAACAATTTCAATCTCCAAAATTTGCTATCTCGTTATATATTCTATCAAAAATCAAAATATAATACTCATCAATCAAATAAATTCATAGAAAACATTGTTTACCGTACGTAGTTCAGAAATCACAATTAAATTATAATGATTATTCAAAATTAAAAACAATATATAATATAAATTAAAGAGACTACTTTAGCTCCCTTTTGAAATTGGGATAGAAGATAGAAGAGACTGAGGCCATATTTGAGAAACCGGTATTTTTAAATGTAGCACACCTAAAAAAAAAAATACCAAAACGACACCGTTTGGACGGAATTTCAAATTTAGCACGGCCGCAGATCGGCTGAGCGGCCCCATCCCAGAAATGGGGCCGCAGATTGGCTGAGCGGACCCGGGGGCCGCAGATCAGCTGAGCGGACCCGGGGGCCGCAGATCAGCTGAGCGGACCCGGGGGCCGCAGATCAGCTGAGCGGACCCGGGGGCCGCAGATCAGCTGAGCGGCCCCATTTTTTTTTTTTTTTTTTTTTAGATCTGAGAGATAAAAATTCGAATTTTATAAAACTTTAAACGGCCATAAAACGGCGCTCGAGTGTCCGATTTCAGCAAATGACCACTTTTCGGAAAGCTTGTGAAAATGCGCATGCGTCCGAACTTGCTTTGCAAGATTTTCAAATTCAGAATCGCAAAAAAATAAAGGGAAGAGCCTCAAAACTTCAGTTGAAGTTTCCGATTAAGATTTTCATTTCTATTCTCAAATCTACGTAGCTCAGTAAATTAGTTATCTAATGAACTTGTAGAATACTAATTTACTGAGCTACGTAGATTGAGAATAAAATGAAAATCTTAATCGGAAACTTCAACTGAAGTTTTGAGGCTCTTCCCTGTGTTTTTTGCGATCTGAATTTGGAAATCTAGCAAAGGCTAGTTCGGACGCAATGCGCATGTTCACAAGCTGTTCCGAAAAAGTGGTCATTTGCTGAAATCGGACCCTCGAGCGCCGTTTTTATGGCCGTTTAAAGTTTTATAAAATTCGAATTTTTATCTCTCAGATCTAAAAAAAAAAAAAAAAAAAATGGGGCCGCTCAACTGATCTGCGGCCCCAGAAATGGGGCCGCTCAGCCGATCTGCGGCTGTGCTAAATTTGAAATTCCGCCCAAACAGTGCCGTTTTGGTATTTTTTTTTTTAGGTGTGCTATATTTAAAAATTTCGGTTTGAGAAATAACAACAAAAAAGGAGAGGGTTGAGAAAAAGAAAAATAGGATATTTTAAACAAGAAAAAATTGAAATGATGTTTGCTTATTTCAAAAACAAAAATGAAGCCAACTTATTCGAGTGATTTCTATTTCATATTCTTACACTCTGATTTGAAAATGAAAAAATTTGAGTTTATGAAGGATAAAAAAATCATACACTCAATCTTCCTTTTTTTTCCTTCTATATTTTTTATAGAGCAAGTAACACATTGATTTGTTCCATTTCCTTATTCTCTCAGGTGAGAATCTGCTGCTCTCTTTTAAAAATAGCATGTATATGTTTTTTGCAAAGGTTTAAATAGCGTTTATCGCATCATAGCGGACGGTTAAAAAAACAGTGCTATTGCCATATGACGCTAAATAGCGCGCTATAGCGCCAATAGCGCCATAGCTTTTATGGTCCGAAAATGCTATAGCGCGCTATTTAGAACCCTGGTTTTTTGTCATTCGGACATTTAAAGTTTTTGAATGGTTCATATTTTGAAGAAAAGAGAAAGAATAACAAATTTCATCTCTAAATCTGAATTGTTAAAAAATATTTAAACATTTATGACTTACGATGAAAAAAAAAATTTCTACTTCTATAAAAGAAGAGCAACAGATTTTATTCCTCCTCACTCTAACCAAGAGCACATTCTAAGTCTCACTGCTAAATTTTTACTTTTTCTTTACAAATATGAAAATATCACATGTCATGTCATTTGATATGCGCATGAAATCAGAGTCCGGCTCTGCTGCTTTTCTGAGCAGGAATCTGCTTTTCTCGATCTAATCATTTAAATTCGTTGAGATTTGTGCATGAAAAAGTTTTTTTTATCGAGATACGCAAATGAAAAATTTTGAATAGTTAGATCCAGGAAAGCTGGTTCCTGCTTTTCTCTCGGAAAAGCAGCAGAGTTCATTTCCATGAAATCATACCCTTTTTCTCATGCCTTTTTATTTTTTCTGCATTTCTCGTGTCAAGTTCATCTTCAAGACTTGCATCATTGTCTGAAGAGATAGGAGTAGGTCCGATCTTTTAGATTCAATTAACTCTAGAACAGTACGATTAGCACTAAATCTGTGCGCACGAAAATTAATACAGACTCACACGGATTTTGATGCAAGTGCACGAATCTTGATGCTGATTGGATGGTAACCACACCCATCGAACCAAAGTAGGTCCGATGGGCATCGGACCTACTCTGAATTCTTGTTGGAAATATAGACCCCACTGATGTATAAATAATTCATATTAAAAGAAAATACATTAATTATTCCGAGTAACATACGAGTCCAAGATTAATATATTTTATGACAGATCGAATATATATGCGTCCTTTTGATAACGGATAATAGACATAAAAATTAACTTGCTTAATTCGACACTTTCTTTAAGTACATGCCACATTTGATCTTCCAAAAAGCAAAGTTTGTGCTGGTTTCCTGAGAAATTTAAACACTTTTTTTGCGCGTTGCTTTCGGCCCAAGTTAAGCACTATATTTGGGATTAGAATAATACTACAAGTCGCCGATAGGTAGAGAGAGTAGAAAATTTAAATATTTATGAAGCAGTTTTCAGATGATTAATGTCAACAAACTTAGAAAAGAATTATCAACAACCAGCTCTATGGAGTCGTACAAAATTAATTTGGTACCATTTCATGTCAAATGAGTGAGATTTACGGTAAAATAATTTCTATTGGTTTGTTGCCGATTTTTTTTTAATTAATCACTTTTTCGTGCCGAAAAATAGTAGTTTTTTTTTTAAAAAAAAAAATTGGTTTATTGCTAGATTTAGATATGTAGATCAAATTGAGCAGTTCTTGTCAGAATTAATCAAGTTTAAATATAAAAATCAAGAGCTAGAGTAATAATACTAACCAATCCGCACTATACATAATCGATGGCCCCTCTCGTGATGGAATTCAAATCCTCCGAGGTATGTACCTGACTCAAACAAATTGAAATGGACGGTTCAGATTAACTCAAAACGGTGTCTATTCAGAGATGGCGCTGGATCAGTATTATTTGTGCTTTGAGATTCATGCCAAGTTAAAAGACGATCCTTGCCGTCGTTTCCAATTTGCTTGGGTGATACCTGGGTTGATCCGAATTCGCGGTGCTACGGCTCAAAATCTCGTCTATTTATATTATCGATCTGAACAGCTTGTTTCAATCTATATATCAAGATCTTGGATGAAATTTTTTTTTTTCCATAATTTTTAAAGAGTGAGGCTACGGTACTATGCATAGCACGGATTGGTCCGTGCTACGGCTCAATATTTGAGTTTTCAAAATCCTAACGGTTGATCTGAACCGTTCAACATGATTATAAAATGAATATGTACTTGCAAACCAAATTTTACATTTTTCGAATTTTTTTACTATTTTTTTAGATAGGTAGAAAATCACTTGATCTGAAAATTCTGGACCATCCAAAAACAGTGATTTTTTGGCCAATGCATGATATGCAATCTACCAAGCCTCGATCTTAAAATGTAAAATGTAAATTGCCTAATAGTCTAACTTAAACAAAAAAAAATAGTCATTTTTGTTAGATACAATTTATTCAATTATCTATTTTTTTATTTTATGATAAATCTTAAAAAAAACTTACATATAATAAATGTTTTATGCTATTGTAATATTTAAATATTTCAAATGAAAAATAATTATATATTAAGTAACTTCGAGTAAAATACGCCTGAGTCAACAATACAGATTGATTTAGGAAAAACAAATTAAATAACATAATCACATTCATAATCTTCATTTATAAGAAAAGAAATCATCAATATATATCGATCCGGGAAAAATCCAAAAAATTTCCTTTTAGTTGATAAAATAGTTCGTGATGTCTTATCAAAATTACTAAAGTAGAAGCTGAGACATTCGTTTGTGATGATTTGGGAGATGAAACGAGCCAAATCATTTGGAGCATTCATTCGTGAAAGAAGCTTATATTCTTGTTCCCTCAGAAAATATCTAATCTCTAAAGCTTAATTTGTCATCTGAATTAATTAAAGAAGATCATAAGCATGTTCATTGTTCACATCCTTTCTCTCTTCTTCTCCAACAGTTTAATACTGGAGTGTGCATGGTATCTAGGATTTTCGTCAGGGGGGCAAAAAATATTGAATCGGGTTTAATTACCCAATCGGATTTAAATTCATTAACTAATTGGGTACTCGATAAAAAATAATACTTTAACTTATACTTTCCAATGCCTTGACTTGTAATTTATGATTCTCTGACTTATAATTCTAATTACCAATCAAAATTCAACAAATTTATTTTAATTTTAACCCTAAAATTAACCCGAATTACAAATCAAACATCTAGAGGGGGGAATTTTTTTTTCACAGAGGAGCAAAGTCAATCGGAACCGATAAATCTCTGCTAAAGCTCAAAATCCAGGGGGGGCAGTTGCCTCCCCCTGGAATACACTGGGTCCGCCCCTGGGAGTGTGACCACTCTATTTTGCATGTGATGAGGGACCAAGTGAGCAAATGGCTTGCTCTAGCTAGGAGCATGGCCGTTGGGTTAGAGTTTGATTCTTTTGTAGGCCAAGTATGGCAAGTATGGTAGTAGTGTGTGGCATTGTGGGGCGTAATGTAGAGTGATAATAGTGACATGTCGATACATGTATTGGTTTTACAATTAGGAGTGTAGTCAGGATTTTTATAAGATATAGGCAAAAAATTATACAGATATGATAAGTGGATTGCGGACTGTCGTAAATTAATCAATTCAGATTGTGGGTTGTTCAGAAAACAATCAGATTATGCATAAATCTCTACTTGGATTTCAAAATTCAGAAATAAGTTGTTGTCAATACTTGATTCAATGTAGCTCCGCAACGGCTTACAATATAAATTTGGATTGAGCTGTTAATAGGGGCGGACCCAGTGTATTCCAGGGGAGCAGCTGCACCCCCTGGATTTTGAGTTTTAGTGGAGATTTATCGGTTCCGACCGACTTTGTCCCCTGAATTTTTTTTTGCCCCCTCTTGACGTTTGATTTGTAATCGGGTTAAATTTAGGGTTAAAATTGAAATAAATTTGTTGAATTTTGATTGGTAATTAGAATTATAAGTCAGAGAATCAGAAATTACAAGTCAAAGCATTGGAAAATATAAGTTAAAGCATTATTTTTTATCGAGTACCCAATTAGTTAATGGATTTAAATCCGATTAGATAATTAAACCCGATTCAATATTTGTTTGCCCCCCCTGACGAAAATTTTGGATCCGTCCCTGGCTGTTAATAAATATGTTAAAATTCGGTTACAATTTGCTTGTAATCAAATCAAAATTAGCGGATGGAAATATGCAACTAGGATCCATAATGTTGCATAAAAACGAGGTCACTCCACGGTCACCTAATTCGTGGCATAATCACGTGTTGAACGAAATATATTAAAGAATAACCTCCAAGGGAATTTAAATTTATTAGATTTATAAATTGATATTAGAGATAAAGACATAAAGTGCATATACTAGATGATGGCATGCTCATCATGTATCCTATTGCCGACATTTTTAATAATACCCCAAGTTAATTAAAGATTAATAAAAATACCCACGGTTCCCGAAAATTTTTAAAAATACCCAAACCGGCCATTTAATGGCCGGTACCGAATTAATTGCCCAACCGGCCATTTAATGGCCGGTACTGAATTTAATTTAATTTTTTTTTTTTTAGAGAAAAATAGCTAAAATACTGAAATCTAACACTAAAAAATCGAATTGTTTTGTTAAATATTTGTTAGATTAGTTTTTTCATAGCATATTTATACTAAAATACATTATGAATAGGGCCGATTTTGCTAAAATATGCAAAATCCGAGATTTTTATTTTTACCCAAAACAGAAAATATATATAAAATAGAAAAATATATAAAAGATACAGAAAATATATATAAAAGATACATCAAAGACCCTAAAAACTTTAAAATTATAAAAAAAGGTCCAAAAGTCCATGAAGGAAGACTCGGATCGCGAATCTGAGCCCGAAAAATGGGCGAAACTGATCATAGATTGGTTTCGGAACCGGTTTTGGGCTGTGGAGTTCCTGTCAAAATTTCAGCCCGATCTGACGGACAGATCAAAAGTTACGCTCCTTTTCATGAAGCATGCACAGGCCCATATTGTATCATTTCCGATTAAGATTTTCATTTCTATTCTTCAATCTACGTAGCTCAGTAAATTACCGTATTTTAGCATAATTCTACATAATTATTGTAATTTTAGCATTTTAGTAAATTTACTGTATTTTAGCATAATTATTGTAATTTACCGTATTTTAGCACAAAATCGGCTCTATTCGTAACGTATTTTCTAACAAATATTTCAAAACATTCGAT
>JAJGRX010000276.1:0-27987 GCA_025461125.1 Carex kokanica
GTCATACTACAGAGCATACATGTTATCAAAAAGACTTTGGCTGACTCCATTTATATCGATATTGCGGCATGTTATCCGGACGATTGCGTATAAAGACAGTAATTGAGAAATCAAAATGTAATTATCTTCCGCGTGATTATCCAATGGCAGGCGTGAAAATTATGTGTAACTTTAGATAACTATTACATTTTTCAATATATCCAAGCAAGGTGATATGACATTTATGTTACATTAATTATCGTTAGTTCCACTTAATAAACAAAGTAAAGAAAAAAAACAATGAATTTTGTAGCTTTTATTGCATGCAACTATTAATTTATACTTTAATTGTCTAGCATATATAGTTACTATTTTTAGTATAGTAGTGGTAAATCTATAAAAAAGAAAAAATAGCAACTCTGTAGATTTGGATATAGCATAGATTCGTAGTTAGGATAGAAATAGATTTGATAAAAGAAAAATAGATCTCTAGTTGGGAGATGAAATAACTATTTTCATAAAAACATAATTATTTTTAGGAATTATAAAACTTGGCAGCATAACTAATTTTTGTCTGATAAATTCAGATTTAAAAATCCTGCCGATTTCCATTTGAAATAACAAATTTTTAAATTTTGTGAATATTTGGATGATTCTTATCTAGATTTGTACTGATTAGGCAGTAAATGAAGTGTAGTAACCAGTAAGTAATACAAATATGAATTAATTAAGCAGTGATGTAGAGGCACAGAAGATCCGGGAGCCCTGTGGTTAATGAACTGGGCCCCACCACCTCCTCCAAAAGTGAAGGAAAAAGAAATATACGCTTTCTTACGTATTGACTATTGTAGTATTGTACTGCAGTCTACAGTCCATAGGCAACATCAGTAGACTAGTAGAGTCAGAGTTTCTCCCTCTCCGTCTCTCCTCAATGGACCAATTTTGACTTCATGCAGCGCACTAATCATATGCGCTGTACTGATTCTACAGTCAGTTCGCTGCATGAAGTGAAAACTACTCCGTTAAAATCTTTACTCTCTATCTAAAGCTAGTGGGTCCCACCACATCTTTCTGTCCCGTCTTCACTTTGGATCCGTATTCTCTGCATTAAAGAATTTTTTGAGTTAATGAATTTTAACCGTCTGATTTTAAACAGATCCAATCTAACTCGTGCTTATAATATAGGAGTTCTTTAATATTAGTGCAGATCTAGTTCGCACCAATTTTAAAATAAATTGGGTGGTCTAGATGCATTAACTCAAAAGATTATCTTATGAGTTACTGCAGAGGATGCGGATTCCTTCACTTTTCACCTCCATCTTTACGACGAATTCGGATACTCAGCAGTAACACAAATTTTGAGTTTAGATCCAGACCCACGGGGCTCTTTAATATTAGTGGCAGAGCAGATCGAACAGTTTGTATCCAAAAACAAAATTTAAGCTACTGTAGGTAGGTAGGTGATTTGAATTCTCTTCTCAAATCTCTGTTTCTCCCCTCTCCATCTCTATTTTTTATTCATTCACCCCCTGAAAAAACAATAAAATATCTCTCTCACCTCTTACACGCTTTTATTTTAAATGTTATCGTTATATTGTTATTTTTCACAACTATTATATTTCAGGTTTGATTACTTTATTAATTTTTTTTTATCATAGAGGTGTTTGAGTATATCAAACAAATTATCATATAAATATAATTTTTTAATTAATGGTATCCTTTTATCAGCTCCATTATTCCTTTAAATATTTTTTGAAGGTTGGAGGCTGAAAGCCCACCAACGTTTTGTATTAATAAGAAAAATATTTATAAGCTTCCTTTAAATTTTTAGATTCCGCCTTAATGAAATTGTCCAATAAATCTAGTCCTATATTCCAAAAGAACCAGTTCAATTCCATTTTCCTTGTCCTTTTTCTTTTTAAACATCCGCCGCCCAGCTGGGAGTCGCGACAAGAACAACACCCTCGCATCCATCCGTCGTTATGTCAACTTACGTCGCCAACAAAAACAAAAAGGAAAAATAGTCAGTTACAAACCTCAAAAACCAGTTATTTAACAACGCGCTAATCTATAATTGGTTTAATTAAACAACCATTCAAATTATATATGCATATTTAACCAGCGATAGCACTTGGGCCAAGGTTTTTTGTAAATCAAGTCACACATTATTCACACAATTCAAATGCTTGCCATAGGCGATTCTCACGTTCTCGAAACACACAATCTCATAATTTTACAAATCAAATTCGAACCTCAGACCCACTACCCGTTAAATATGCCTCATAATTCAATACCCGATTCCAAATCCAATATAACCATACAAATAAAAAATACATAAAAAATACAGATTACAGAGAACTCTAATTACCTAATAGCGATCAATTCAGAATCAATGGTAACCAAACTGGTAACCGGAATTAATCCTACGCGACGTAGTCAAAATTGTAATCAAATATAAAATAATCAAATATACAATTCAGAATTTTATAAATATTTCTTCTCATTTTTCTTTTTCTTCTCCTTATTTTTCACACTTTTTCTTCGGTTTTGCTCTTTTCATTTTCAGTTTTCATTCTACTATTTTTTTTATCCTAATTGAATAAAGGGAGATAATGACCCATTATAAGGGGGTTTTTAACGGTGGTCAAAATTAAAAGTGCAAGACATACATAGGCCGCGTGGCCTTAGTGCCACGTGGGCAATTTTTTTTTTTATAATTTAAACCTTGAACTTTATAATTATTGTATAAAGATCAAAAATAATTTCAGTAGCGGATGTTACACATTGAACAGCACCAAAGCCCAAAGGGCAAAGGCCCATGTCAAAATCAAGTTCCATTTCCCCTTTTTTAATTTTCAGCCGAGATTAAGACCCAGCCATTTTGCCAATTACTTCCTGTGCTGGAGTCTCCGGTGGGAACACGGCGAGGAGAGGGGTTCATTGTTAGAGGGGCATTATGGGAAGAGAGAGTATGGCGCTATTTGTTTGGCATTTGTCGAGAAAGATGGATTTCTTGAAAACTACTGAATTCATATTACTTGAGTAATAGAATTTTGAGTTTAGTTTTCGGAATGTCTCGAATTTGCTCTGGCACGAATATTAAAGGCTCTGGATTCTGATCAGACGGTCCTGATTGTAACATTCAATTTTGAATTACTACAGAGGGTAGGGCCCAGAAAGCCCAGCGTTGTTTAGACTCATTAACTGACAAGTGGGGATCAGATATGTATGTGACACATATGATCAGAGTTAACTCAAGTTTTCAGTTTGATACTATCCGAACAGCCAATTTTTCTTCAAACAGTCAACACCATGTTAACTCGATCCGGTGTATTTTACTTCGAATCAGATTAGTCAGATCTATTATCAAAATTTGAGGTACTTCAGAGAAACCGGACACGTGAATAATTGGCAAGAGACGAAAAAAAAGAAAGTTTGAGCTGAGAGTCTGGGAACAATTGGTGCGGTGAAAAGAATATTGTTTGGATACTCTCCAATTAGGGGTGTACAGGTTTGGGAAGGACGGAATGAAGGTGTATTATTTGGGAGGTTGGATATAGATCGGACGGTAGTAAAAAGGCCAACTGTTTGCCTCACGACTTTCTCTGAATGGTTTCCCTTCATTGTATATAGTTGCATCATTCATTAAAAACACAGTCCATATGTCCTGAGCCCAAACAAGCGAGATATTATCAGATTCACATCTTGTGTCCCCCAAATCCCCAATCCATCCAGCCCATTAAAAAAAAAAAAATAGCTCTGGGCTTGAACCTAACTGTGTCACCTACATCACTGTCATTGGTGGTAGTATGAAGTTGGGAGATCTCAAGAGAGCCCTTGAGATGTTTGATGAAATGCTTGAGAGAGGTGTGTCACCTGATGTGGTCTGCTACAATCTGCTTTTTGACGGCCTATTCAAGAAAGACAAGTCTGACACATCACACAATCCATCACAAAATCAGTTATCTGTTGCCTCATTTGTTTTGTTTTTCTCATTGATGCACACAGGGCCTCGCAAACAGGAAAGTTGGTGCAACAAGTATGAACCCAAAAAGTTCACGTACACATGTCATTTTTACTTTAATTCATACTTGAATCTTTCCGCAAGATACATAATATACTTTTTATTTCGTACCCTGGTAGGGGTGTTCATCGGTTCGGTTCGGTTAGAACCGAAATAAAATAGGCAGACCAAAATTTTATTCGGTTAACCGAACGGATCAATATAAATATAGCAACCGATTAAAACCGAACCAATATACAATTTGGTTTGTTCGGTTAAACCGAACAAACCGAACTTTAGTTGAGATTGTTTTAAAACAAGACATTCATAATTCACAAGTTGAAATTAATACACAGTTGATTAAACAGCTGCCAATATATATGTTAATGATAAAACAACTACTTTACATCATGGTTTAATACTAAATAACAACCCTCTTCAACTATCCTCCTATTTGAATAAATAGGATATAGCCAACTGCTATAAACTAAAATAAAACAACAAAAAAAATGAAAAGGGCACATGCGCCAGAACTTCTCTTATCCCTTGACGGTTCTTTAAAATATTGCATGCACTTGGTACCTTTTCAATAAAAAAAGAAATTTTCAAGATTACTTTACAAAAAATTGTGCGAATATTTTGGACAAGTGATCGCTTTTTCTTTTTAAGGCACCAAGCCATAAAAATAATGAGCCCAACCACGTAAATTTGAGAGACATTAGTAGGAGAACTGATTTTTTCCGACCTTTCTTTAGAGATTTTATTCATACCAATCCAAATTCCAAGATTGTTTCAAGAAAGTTTATGGTTTAGTTTATGGTACAATTAGAACAAATTCAACACATTGATAAATATATATATTTCTTTTTTTTTGAGCAAGTGCCCATAGGCTTGACATTGAACTGAAAATTACAAGAGGAGGAGCTGTTGTTACAAAGGCAGCATTCATGAGCATCTGGTAGACATTTTGCGACCTTTGTGTATAAAAAGATATTTAATAGACAAACACACACTCATGAAAATACATGGTGATTTATACCCGTTTATTATTACAAAGATCTTACATATATCCATCAGTGAAAATATCGAAAGTAAAACCTATCTATATTGAAATTAAACCACTTTCTTCCATTCTCCCATGATATCGTAGCCCAAATTACTGAGACAAATCCCACACCTAACCCCAATCCAATAGAAACGGAGAGCCCAATTATATCAGCAGAAGATTTTGAAGGCAAACCTTTATAAATCCCATGATTTGAAGGAGCTGTTGCACATTGCATTGTTAAAGGACTACCACACAATCCGGGGTCACCCAAGTAAGAATCATTCGAAAAGGTTGAGAACTGACGGGCTTCGGGTATTTCTCCAACTAAATTGTTGTATGAGAGATTTAGTGCAGAAATAAAAGTGAGAGAGGTGAGTTCTTGAGGGATGTGTCCGGAAAGCTGGTTGGAGGAGAGATCCAGTATTTGAAGTTGCTGTAAATTAGCAAATTCCAGTGGAATTGAACCGGTCAGAGCATTATGTGAAAGGTTAAGAACATCAAGTGCCTTGAGTTGCCCTATCTCTTCGGGTATTCTCCCCCAAAATTCATTATTTGACAGATCAAGGTAACTGAATATGCCAATTTTGTCCATCAGATCAAAACTCAGCCCTTTGAACGAGACTGAAGCTATATATCGAGTGTAATATAGATCAGACTCAAAATCCAAATCTGGAGAACTTGTATTTGATACACCCATCATAGCCTTCAGATTCACAAAAAAAAGTTTTTGGCAATGTACCACTGAAATGATTTGAAGAAAGGTCAAGAATTTTTAGCATGGGGAAAAAGGAATAATTTCCTTTTGTTTTGATTTTCACGTCTGAAATTTGTCCATAAAACATATTCGATCTTAAGACAAGAACTCTCAAATTTCAAGATTTCCCAGCCAATAGGGAAATCTGCTCACTCATCCGATTGTTTCCCACGTCTAAGACCTCGAGAGCATTACAATACATCAGTAATTTGGGCAAACTTCCATTAAAAAAATTTCCGTTCAGATTTACGCTTGAAGTCCACATGGTTGATTAATATTTTGTGGCAATGGCCCACTTAATTTGTTACTTTTCAGGTTAAGAGCTTTCAATGAAGCATCCTCTAGAAGGCATGGTGGAACTGTACCAGTTAAATTGTTATGTGAAAGATCAACAACCACTAGCAATGACATATTACAAATGGAAAGGGGAATCGCTCCTGTGAGACTATTATTTGAGAGGTCTAAGGTGTCCACATATGTCTGGTAATTTAGAAAAGAAGGAAACCTTGTTAAATTGCATGATGTCAGAAGTAGACTATCTAGTTGGGGAAATGAAGCATAGAATGACTCGTTATGGTTTTTGTCTTCTACAATTGACAACTTGTTGTTTGAGAGATCCAGATCTTCAAGCTTCTCAGTGTCCTTGATGATGTCTAAATTCAGTGTACCATTGAAGTTATTTGATGAAAGATCTAAATAAGTGAGCTTGGGGGATTTGAATATGGAAATTGGCAACTTTCCTTGAAGATTGTTGTTCACAATGGAAATAAATTCCAAAATTGATGATCCATTTGAGAACTCAGGTAGAAATGCTGACAATTGGTTATATGATAGATAAAGGGATTGCAAAGAAGGGTGAGAAAACAATGACATGGGTATCGCACCTGTCAATCTGTTTGACCCTAAGTCCAAATATGTGAGTCTTGTAAGGTTTGTTATTGATGGCGGAAGTTCTCCATAGAAGTTACAGCCGGAAAGACTCAATTCCAATAAATATTGGAGATTTCCAATTGAATCTAATGGACCTGACAACATTGAATTTAAAGATAAATGAAGTTTTGTAATATTTGTAAGGTGAAATATTTCATCCGGAAAGTGACCCTTTAGTCCACAATCTGACATGGATAGCTCTTGAAGAGTTGGGCCAACTTGAAAAATTGCGTTGCCCCACTCAGATCCATTTAGTGAAATGTCAACCGTATTCATGCGAAGAACTTGGAGCTTGGTGAGGTTGCTGAGTAAGATTTTTAGGCCTGTGTCATGAAGATACAAGGAATTGGGATTGAAATATTTATCGTCTGATAAGTCAAGTGCGATAAGGTTTCTGAGGGAAGAAATGCTGATCGGAACTTCACCGGCAAATCCAGAATAGGATAAGTCGAGATGTGTTAAATTTCCAAGTCCCTCAAACCCGGTTTGTGGAAGGGAAATATTATAGAAGTTGTTCCAAGAAAGGTCGAGGTGCTGAAGAGAGCTGAGATTGAACAAAGCCGGGTTCAGTTTACCCGAGATGGACTGGTCGGTAAGGTTTAGTGCAGTCACCATACCGGTTTGCTTATCGCATGTGATGCCATCCCATATGCAACAGTCGGTGCTTGCATTCCATGAATGGAGTTCAGTGGTGTTGAAATCTTGCTTGAGTTGAATCAAGGCATGGCGTTGGTCAGGCATGCATTTGGCTTGTGTTAGAGTGGTGGTTTTGACGGAGAAGGAGAAGAGAACAAGTAATATGGAAACAAGTGCAACATGTGCCATTGCAGGAGTTAAAAAATGAGAGGAAGCAAGGCAATTTGGAGTGGTTCTTTAATTGTAGAAATTTGTGTATATCGATATATATAACCATGAATATGAATTAAAAATAAAAAAAACCAAGAAAGCATAACTTTAATGGAACGCGGACGACATTGACTGCTTAAGAAAGCCTAAAGGAGGAATATATATATAAAAAAGAAACAAGTAGCAAAAAGGAGGAATATATATATATGATGCTGATTCAGCAACAAACAACTGCATGTGAGTGTTTGATCAAATTTATAATTAATTCTTGTCCTCCTTAGCTACAAGTGGAGACACCTGTTCAATTATTTGCATGTCAGTGTTTGAATGTTAGGTAAGTGGGGAAAAGGGAACTTGCGTTTACATGACTTTTGAGTCCAGTCGTAAAGTTAGAACGGAAATCGTGTCTGCTCTAAGGATTTGGTTCATTCCCTCTACACTTTGAATTGGGGGAATAGATTTCGAATATACATATATATAGTCCGGCTAAATTTCTTCCGGAAACAATTTGACCAAGTACTTACAGTTCAAATTTAACCGTATGATGTTCGAAACGTTGAACTAAATACCTCAATAAATTAGTTATATACTAAATATGTAGAATACATATTTTACTATTTTTGAAATTTCTTAACTATTTTTTACAATTTTTGAAAGATGGATTTTTTGTCCTAAAAATAAAAGTATTTTTAAGCCAAAAGGGACTATATTTCAAAATCATAAAAAATAGTTAAAAAAATCCGAAAACAATAAAAATCGGTATGCTGCATGCTTATTATATAAACAATTTATTGAGTTACTTAGATTGACGTTTCAAACATCGAGTATTAAAATTTCACCCCGTAAGCGCTTCGGTCGAAGTGTTTCCGGAAGTAATTTAGCCGGTTGGCTAAGAGTAGAACTAGGGTGCTCTTAAGCTCAACAAGTCTCTCTGTAAGCTTAATTCAAAAATCTATCGGATTGACTTCAACAACAAATTCAAACTGTTGAAATTGATTTATTTCACGAGTGATGCATTTACATGTCAAATTTATAATATTTTGAACTAGTTTAGTATAAAGTCAAGCTGTCAAAAAATGATGAAAAATAAAACTCATTAAAATTAATGTATAAATCATCTTCTTCTTTTTACCGTTTAAAAATTAGTTTAAAAATTTAAAAATTTAACATATAAACGCATCATTCATGAAGCATATCGATTTCAACAGTTTGGATGCATCGTTTGAAGTCAATCCGATAGATTTTTGAGTTAAGCTCACAAAGAGGCTTGGTCAGCTTAAGAACACCTTAGTTCTACTCGTTGGCTAATATCAAAAGGTTTGTTCCTTGGCCATGGAATAAACACTTCCGTTTTTACATTTTCAAAGTCCAAATAGTCAATCCAAACTGTTCAACATTCAATCTATTTTAAAATGTGCTTGGAGACCAAAATTTACATTTTTTTGAATTTTTTACTATTTATTAAGTCTATTTTAAAATCGTTGTTTTCAATGATTCTGAAATTTTTCACTATTTATGAAAATCAGCGATTTTAAAACTGACTTAATAAATAGTAAAAAAATTCCAAAAAATGTAAAATTTGGTCTCCAACCACATTTTAATATGGAGCTCACATCTAACTGTTTGGATCGACCGTTTGGATTTGAAAATTGGAAAACCAATTTGTTGCACCACGGCTCCGGAACAAACGTTTTGATATTAGCTAACCTATATATATAAATATAGGGATAAGCTATCATGCTTTGGGAAGTAAAGAGGGTGTTTTACTTCCAGCTCATATCTCCATTTTGAAAGTTTGAAAACATGTTCTTCATATTGATATGTGCTTGGAGACCAAATTTTTCATTTTTTAGAATTTTTTTACTATTTTTTTACAATTTTTGAAAATCACAGTTTTTCATTAAATAAAAAAACAATAAAAAAATCACAAAAACACTGATTTTCAAAAATTCTAAAAAAATAGTAAAAAATTTCCAAAAAATGTAAAATTTGGTCTCCAAGCACATATTAATATAAAGATCATGTTGAGGAGTTCAGATTGATTATTGGAACTTTAGAAATAGAGATATGAGCGGGAAGTAAAACACCCTCTTTACTTCCCAAAGCACCATAGCATCACTCTATATATATATACACATATATATAGGAGTTTGCTACGGTGCTACGCGTAGCATAGAGAGCCTCCGTGCTACAACTCAATATTTGAGTTTTCAAAATCCTAACGGTCGATCCGAACCGTTCAACATGATCTCCATATGAATATGTACTTGCAAACCAAATTTTACATTTTTTAAAACTTTTTTACTATTTTTTTAGATAGGTAGAAAATCACTTTATCTGAATGGTATAGAATTTTTAGATCAAGTGATTTTCTACCAATCTAAAAAAATAGTAAAAAAATTCTAAAAAATGTAAAATTTGGTTTGCAAGTACATATTCATATGGAGATCATGTTGAACGGTTTGGATCGACCGTTAGTATTTTGAAAACTCAAATATTGAGCGGTAGCACGAGGCCTTATATGCTACGCGTAGCATATTAACATTTTCCTATATATATATATATAGAGAGAGAGAGAGAGAGAGAGTGGCTAATATCAAAACGTTTGTTCCTTGCTCTCCGGTGCTAGCAAGTCATTTTCCGATTTCCAAAGTTAAAACAGTCGATCCAAACCATTAAATATTCAATCTATATTAGAATGTGCTTGGAGACCAAATTTTACATTTATTGGAATTTTTTTACTATTTATTAAGATGGTTTGAAAATCGCTGTTTTGAAGTATTTTTCAGCACCATTGAAAACAATGATATTTAAACCATCTTAATAAATAGTAAAAATATTCTAAAAAATGTAAAATTTGGTCTCCAAGCATAATTTGCTAGATGTCATGGTCAGATGTCAAAATAATTTGCCAGTTTTTGATCCATTTAATTCTTGCTTACCTATAATATTATATCTTTGTTCTGCAGTACAAATTTATTTAAAATTTAATGTGGGGTCAGGGATTGGGGTTTGCACTGGTCCACAAAATAAAATAAAATATTAATAACAGCTTTGTGAAGTAATATTTTTACCATTTTTATCTTACAACTAATTTATTTTTAGTTTTGTCCTGATGACAAAGAAATGACATTTTTGAGATTAGGAGGAGCTTGCGAACCTTCTCCATCATTAAAAGAGAATTGAAAAAAATTATTTCCACGCCTAATTTATACATTTTTGTTGTCATCTTTAGTATAAAAAACACATGATTATTGGACCGAAATTTTTATTAATATCCAAAATTAATAAATAATTTACAAATCTACACCTTGGTACGTTGGATTTCGAAATCTGTCGAAACCGGAGATTAAATTCCCAGTTTCATACAAACTTTCTGCAAAAAAAATTTCCAGTTCTAGTCAGTCCGAAATCGGGAAAAAAGTTTCCGGTTTGCGGAACCGGAAATTAAATTCCCAGTTATGGTTTTGGAATTCCAAAATCGGAATATGGAAATAAGTGCAGCAAGTGTCATTGCTGGAGAGAAAAAGAGCAAGCCAGACAACTCGGAGGGGTGCTTGATTGAAATTTGTTGAGTATGATATGTATAAGAACATATATAAGAATTAAAAAAAAAAACTACGAAAGAGCAAAATTAGTGGAACGCGCATAACTTTTACTGATTGTGAAGTGATCGAGCCATGTCAAGTCATGAGGCTCACAACAGAGTTCTTCACATCTAGCAGAATTATGTATTTGTTTCCCATAGGACGAGTTTGAATTTTAGAGTGATGACTTAGAATGTGAAAGGAAACAACAGCAAGCAAGAAAGAAAGCCTATGATGCTGAGAGCGGGCCCTTTCTTTGATCAATGTTATTATTAATTCTTGACCTCGTTAGGTACAAGTGGGGACACTTGATAATAAATATAAAGACCACTCATGGAAGAAGAATCCCTTTGCAAAATAATGTTTTAATTTTTTCTTAAAGAAGTAGTATATTTACTATTTTCAGTAATATGGGATTTCTTTGAATATTTGGTAAAGCAGGGAAAAGGGAACTTGCACTAACATGTGCTAAGAAAAATAGTGGTAATGTTAGGTAAGCAGGGAATGACTTTTGAGTCCAAGTCGTAAAGGCAGGGAAGTGGGACCTTAGTTATTTTTAAAGACAATAATTTGTTTTGAAAGTTCAAATTTTGTCAGTTATTTTATGGAGAGTAGTGTATTCAAAACTAGAGGTGCTATCGGGTCCGGTCGGGTCCGGATACTATTATATTTGGACCCGTACCCTAAAAGTGTTCGGGTCCAAATTTCGATTCATACACTTATTTGTTTCAAATCAGGTCAGGTCCGTATCCGGATACCTATCTACCCGTAGATATTTCGGGTCCAGTCTTTCGGTTCCGGGTAGATAGATACCCATAACTTGTTTGTGGATTATCGGGTCCGGTTCGGATATGGGGCGGTTCCGGATCCAGAGCGGGTATATGTCACAACTCCCATACTACAGATGTTTTTCTTTTTTCTCATTAAGTGCCTTCAATAATATTTTGTGAAACTTGGGTAGTATTTTCAGGATTTGATTTTTTATTGTTTGGAGTACTCATGGTGTAACAAAAAGTATTCGAAAGTTTTTTATTTTTTGTTAATAGCTTTTGAATTCAGGAGGCTTGAGATAAATAACTTTTGAAAATCAAAATATTGAAGAATAGATATAATTTTTAGAAAGTAAAATATTGGAGATGGTGATTTCCTTTTCTATGATTCAAAAAATCCATGAATGGAATATTAATACTAATTTATTTGAATAGAGAATTAAATTTATGACAAATATTTGATTTCAATGAGATTTATTGCGAATGGCATATCAACGAGAGCAATAAATTTTCATGATAATGAGGATGATATATAAGGCAGATATTGAAGGATATATTCAAAACAATAAATTTTATTCAAAAAATTAATATGCAAAATGTGATTACTGGCGTGACATTTGTTGATTTGATTATATGTAAAATTGCATTTTCATAGTTATTCATATATGTTTTATCAAGTATTTATATGGGTATCGGGTCGGGTTCGGTTATGGGTCGGATAACTAAATCAAACCCATATCCTATCCATTACAATATCGGTTCCGATTCGGATCCGGATCGGATATTAAATTATTAATTTTGTAACCGTACCCATAATTTAACCGGTTATATTTTTTAAACCATACCCTACCCAAATTAACCGGATCCGGGTCGGTTCTGGATCGGATCCGGTTCGGTTCCAGATCGGATCCGGGTAATCGGATAAAAGTAGCACCTCTGTTCAAAACTTACTGGTATAAAAAACACATGATAATTTTGTAGAGTAGTTTTTTTTATGTAGAGTAGTCCAAATTTTGTCAGTTATTTTAAAAGTCCTAATTTATACATTTTTTGTCGCCATCTTTAGTATAAAAAACACATGATAATTGGACCGAAATTTTTATTAATATCCAAAATTAATAAATAATTTACAAGTCTACACCTTAGTACGTTGGATTTCGACATCTGTCCAAACTGAAGATTAAATTCCCAGTTTCATACAAACTTTCAGCAAATTTTTTTTTCAGTTCTAGACAGTTCAAAATTGGGAAAAAAGTTTCTGGTTTGCGGAACCGGAAATTAAATTCCCGGTTATGTTGGAATTCCAAAACCGGAATTTAATCTCCCGGTTTTAAGTTTTTTGTTAAACATAAAATGTTATAATATATTTATTTTTTGTATAGAAATATTAGAAATATTTTCTATATTTCTTTAAAAATAGATGAAATACTATATAATTTAATTTATTAGAAAGATTGCGACAGATAACCTAGATCAACATTTCTCAGGCCAGATTTTTTGCGGCTGTAAGAAAAATTAAAATATTGAAAAATAATAATAATGTTTTGAATGGGAGTTATTGATGCCGGTTCAAAAGTCACTTCTAGGTAAATACATAAAATATTGTAATCCTTCTATTTAAAAAAAAACAAATTTTTTTGAAAAAAAGGTTCTCCAATCAGATTTTGTCATTTGTAATTGATTGCAATTGGAAAGAAACTAGTGTATTGTTTTCGTTTTTAAATGTGACCGGAACTAGAACGCTTATCCAGTGACATATTGTGTATTGGCTTTTCCTATTTTGAGTGGGCATATTATTCTTTGTTCCATATGGTAACCCCACCATTTGATTTCCACATACGGAGGAGCACTACTCTCTCCTTTTTGGCATTTCTTTTCACACGGCAAGAATTTTAGGGACATGATTGATTGATTTCCTTTTCATTGACAACAAGGCAACGACTCCTTCATCTTTCTCTCTTTCACTGTGTTTATCCACCTAAAAAGTCCGAATATCTAATAAAAATTAAGTTTACTTTTCCATGTAACAAAACATAATTTAAGTAATAAGTAATAACACGATTTCATGCTGTCCTCACAACTCTGGTCTGTATATCTTACCATACAACATTTGTGAGATTATGACCATGCAGATACCATACAGTATTTGCAACATCAATTTAAATCCAACTCAAACAATAAGTTCTTTGGGAAAATAGAACCTGCATGCGCGACTTTTGAGCCCAGTCGTCAAGTTAGGGAATTGTATGATAGGATATTAGTGGCAGCTTAACCTTCTCAGTTCAACAACGGAACATGTAGAAAATGCTCGACAAAGTACAAGTTTATAAAAAGCTCAAATTTAAGCACTTACTCTTGCTAAAGTTTTGATAGTGTTGTTTTTCAAAAATAAATGATAATCACAGTTTGGAATTTTGTATTTTTGTTTCTTTTATTATTTTGTATTGTTATCCTTATAACAACTCTGAGAAATCGTTGTTCAAATCAAATCATAGAAAAAATACTCTTATCTTCAACGAGTGGCCCAGCCTTCAATTCAGGTAGAAACATATGGTTACCCGGATGGTTGAATGCTGTTAATGAGAATATGAATTCTCTTTTCTTAACAATAAGCCCTGGAGATTTCTTGGTTCATCATGCTATTGCTCTAGGTTTACATACAACTACATTGATTTTAGTAATGGGTGCTTTAGATGCACATAGTTCTAAATTAATGCCGGAGATTTCTTTTTTCTAAATAGAAAAAATATATCTCAAAAGACCATTATTCTTTACAGTGTGTTTTAATAGATTTTATCTGATTTATCATTAAAAAATTTATTAAAAAAATAATATTATTATTAGATAATTTTTTCTGTTAAATTTTAAAATAAAAAAGAAATATATAAGTATTACCACGACTTTTTTACTCTTTTCACATAGATAATATTGAACTATATATAATTAGGTGCATTGACGGAATCGAAGAGACATTTAAATAAAAAAATCATGTAACTTTGTCAAATATTTATCTTTTTTCTAATATGTTTATTTTTTTGTTAATATTTTCATTGATTTTCTCTGATCTCATTAAATGATCCATTAAAATGATATAATATAATTATTCGATACTTGTTTTTTATGTCAAATGTTATTTTAGAAAAGAAAACTACAAATTATTTGCCAATATTTTTTTTAACTCTTTCCACATATATAATAAATCATAATTAGTTTCATTCGCGGAAATTGAACTTATATATAAATAATTAAAACAGGTAACATTTTGGATATATGATAGAGAGTAGAACAAGGGTGTTCCTAAGTGCACCAAGTCTTTTTGTGAACTCAATTCTAACACCTATTGGATTGGTTTCAAATGATGAATTCAAATTATTGAAATCCTTCTCCCTTACGAGTGATGCATCTACATTCAAAAAATTTAACATTTAAAATTAATTTTGTATAGAGTCAAGTGGTCAAAAGGCGTCCAAAAAATTAATGCATTAAAATTAATTTATAAACCTTCTAATTTTGACAACTTGACTTTATACTAAATTAATTTGAAAGTTTAAAATTTTTACATGTAGATGCATCACTTGTAAAGTAGAAGGATTTCAATGATTTGAATTTGTTGTTTGTAGCCAATCTGATAGGTTTTAGAGTTGAGATCACAAAAAGACTTGGTGCACTTAGGAACACCCTTGTTCTACTCTCTATCATAATTAGTTTCATTCGCGGAAATTGTACATATATATATATATATATATATATATAATTAAAACAGGTAACATTTTGGATATATGATAGATCACATTAAACTTATCTCTTCTCTCTCTAAGTCCACATCAAAAATTTATTATAACATCAATTTCATATGGACAACTGTAATTATTGTAAAAAATTTACTATATGTGTGCTAGATCGCCTACTAAAAGTAATTAATAACTGAAAATTATTACAAAATCAAAAGTTACTTTAACAATAATCAATTAGTGAATACTCCATTTTTAGAGAAAAATGTGGGATTATTTTAAATTATTTATCTGTTTAATTTAATTAATCTTCATGTATTTAATATTTATCTGTAGGCATGCACCTGTTGAATTTAAACTGAATTTGTAGCTTTTACGACGAAGAGAATCTGTAGCAAATAGTGTAGCGGGTATTGGTTTGTGTCACCTTGGAGCGGTGCTTGATTGAAATTAGTTGAGTATGATATATATAAGACCGAACATACAAATAAAAAAAACACTAAGAAATTAACCTCAAAATTAATGGAACGCGCATGACTTTGACTGATTGTGAAGTGATCGAGTCATCTCAAGTCACAAAGAGAAGAACAAAGTTGATTTTGGAAATAAACAAACAGAAAGAAAGAAAGCCTATGATGCTGATAGTGGCCCCTTTTCTTTGGTCAAAGTTATAATTAATTATTGTCCTACTTAATTAGCTACAAGTGCATACACTTGATTGAAAATAAAAACACTCTTGAAAATAAAAATATGGTTCTTGGTCTTGATGAAATAGTAGATTTCATATTTACGATCTTTTATTATTGAATAGGAAACATTTGCAAGTGCCAAAAATACAGCAATGGTGTTTCTTTGAAGGGTGGGTTTTTTTTCCAAATGGCTTTGGACAAAGTCTCATTCAAAGCCGGACCTAAACCGGTCAAAATTATTGGACTGCTCACTGAAATTTCAGCTTTTCTGATTTCTGACCTCTGTCAATTAATCGCTAAAACTGTACCAATCTGTAATATTTTTGTATAGAGAAATTATATAATCTGAAAACTAGAATTTAATACCTTTATTTTGATAAAAGAACACAAAAATTTATGTAGCTATGTTCTCTAAATTGAATTTTGAATCTGATCAAAATTATAGGGCTGCTCACTGGAATTTCAGCTTTTCTGATTTCTGACATCTTTCAATTAAACGCTAAAAATGTACCAATCTATAATATTTTTGTATTGAGAAATTATATTATCTGGAAACTACACTTTCATATCTTTATTTTGATATAAAGAACACAAAAATCCATGTAGTCATTTTCTCTAAATTGAATTTTGAATCTGATCAAAATTATTGGACTGCTCACTGAACATAGCATAAAAAAAAATTGAATTTCGTTTTGGGCTGGCCAGGGCCATGGCGGCCCGTTTAATTTTCTTTTTTTTCTTTTTTCTGGGTCGGCTAGAGCCATGGCATCCCATTTTTTTTTCTGATGGGTTGGAGTATGCCATGATGGCGCCTACGTGCCTTCCCATTTTTCAAATTTCTCTGACCCATTTATTATTTTTAATATTTTATTTGATTATTTTCTTATATATAAAAATTTCGGGAAAGTGAACATGCACTAGCATAAATTGAAGTCTTAATTTGATTTTTGAATGTTAGGTAAGGAGTTAATTACTTTCGATGAGTCCAAGTCGAAAAACTGAGGGAAGTGGGACAGGAAAATAGTGGACAAAAAATGGAGAATTACGCTTTTTTGGCCACATATTATATTAATTAAATGGAGTACAACTAAGGTAAACAATTTCAGAAGTAATGTTTTAGAATGAATTAGGATGGATTAATGTAAGTACTTTTGCTCTTAGACCCCTCATATATTTCATATTTGCAACTTGACCTTTTATGATTTCGTGTTTCACATTTTTAAGATGTTACACGCTCTATGTTACACCAATCCAAACAAATATTAATTGCTGTAATTTTAATTCAATATTAGGAATTCTATATCGTAATACCCTTTTCTATTTCAATGTTATATTCAATATATGGTACCCTTAAACAAAATCCAAATTTAACAAATAATCATACAAAGAGTTCCAAGCATACATTATGTTCCCTTTGTGGACAAAGAAGGTACTTCATAGACAACCGCACACACTCAAGAAAATACATAGTGATTCATACCCATTTATTAGTACAAATATCTTAAATATTTCCATCAATGAAAATGTCGAATGTAAAATCTATCTATAATGAAATTAAACCACTTTCTTCCATTCTCCCATGATATCGTAGCCCAAATTACAGAGACAAACCCCACACCTAACCCAATCCAATAGAAACGGAGAGCCCAATTATATCAGCAGAATATTTTGAAGGCAAACCTTTATAAATCCCACGATTTGAAGGAGCTGCTTCACATTGCATTGTTAAAGGACTACCACACAATCCGGGGTTACCCAAGTAAGAATCATTCGAAAAGGTTGAGAACTGACGGGCTTCGGGTATTTCTCCAACAAAATTGTTGTATGAGAGATTTACTGCAGAAAGAAAAGTGAGAGAGGTGAGTTCTTGAGGGATGTGTCCGGAAAGCTGGTTGGAGGAGAGATCCAGTATTTGAAGTTGCAGTAAATTTGCAAATTCTAGTGGAATTGAACCGCTCAGAGCATTATGTGAAATGTTAAGAACATCAAGTGCCTTGAGTTGCCCTATCTCTTCGGGTATTCTCCCCCAAAATTCATTATTTGACAGATCATGTAACTGAATATGCCAATTTTGTACATCAGATCAAAACTCAGCCCTTTGTATGAGACTGAAGCTACATTTGGAATGAAATTTAGTTCTACCTCAAAATACAAATCTGGAGAACTTGTATTTGATACACCCATCATAGCCTTCAGATTCACAAAAATTTTTTTTGGCAATGTACCACTGAAATGATTTGAAGAAAGGTCAAGAATTTTTAGCTTGGGGAAAAAGGAATAATTTCCTTTTGTTTTGATTTTTACGTGTGAAATTTGTCCATAAAACATATTCGATCTTAAGACAAGAACTCTCAAATTTTCAAGATTTCCCAGCCAATAGGGAAATCTGTTCACTATCCGATTGTTTCCCACGTCTAAGATCTCGAGAGCATTACAATACATTAGTAATTTGGGCAAACTTCCATTAATAAAATTTCCGTTCAGATTTATTGCTTGAAGTCCACATGGTTGACTAATATTTTGTGGCAATGGCCCACTTAATTTGTTACTTTTGAGGTTAAGACCATTCAATGAAGCATCTTCTAGAAGGCATGGTGGAACTGTACCAGTTAAATTGTTATGTGAAAGATCAATATCCATTAGCAATGACATAATACAAATGGAAAGGGGAATCTCTCCTGTGAGACTATTATTTGAGAGGTCTAAGATGTCAATATTTGTTTGGTAACTTAGAAAAGAAGGAAACCTTGTTAAATTGCACGATGCCAACCTCAGAAGTTTTATTTTTGGAAATGATACATAGAATGACTGGTTATGGTTTTTGTCTCCTATAATTGACAACTTGTTGTTTGAGAGATCCAGATATTCAAGCTTCTCAATGTGCTAGATGATGTCTAAATTCAATGTACCATTGAAGTTATTTGATGCAAGATTTAAATGAGTGAGCTTGGGGGATTTGAATATGGAAATTGGCAACTTTCCTTCAAGAATGTTGTTCTCAATGTAAATAATTTCCAAAATTGATGATCCATTTGAGAACTCAGGTAGATATCCTGAAAATTGGTTATCTGATAGATCAAGGTCTTCCAAAGAATGGTGTGAAAACAATGACATGGGTATCGCACCTGTCCATTTGTTTGACCCTAAATTCAATTTTTGGAGTCTTGTAAGGTTTGTTATTGAAGGCGGAACTTCTCCATAGAAGTTACAGCCGTCAAGACTCAATTCCAATAAATATTGGAGATTTCCAATTGAATCTAATGGACCTGACAACATTGAATTGAAAGATAAATCAAGTTTTGTAAGATTTGTAAGGTGAAATATTTCATCCGGAAAGTTACCTCTTAATCCACAACCTGACATGGATAGCTCTTGAAGAGTTGGACCAACTTGAAAAATTGCGTTGCCCCACTCAGATCCATTTAGTGAAATGTCAACCCTATCCATGCGAAGAACTTGGAGTTTGGTGAGGTTACTGAGTAAGATTTTTAGGCCTGTGTCATGAAGATACAACTGAGAGTATGATAAGTCAAGTGAGATAAGGTTTTTGAGGGAAGAAATGCTGATCGGAACTGGACCGGCAAATCCAGAATGGGATAAGTCGAGATGTGTTAAATTGCCAAGTCGATCAAACCCGGTTTGTGGAAGGGAAATATTATAGAAGTTGTTCCAAGAAAGGTCAAGGTGCTGAAGAGAGCTGAGATTGAACAAAGCCGGGTTCAGTTTACCCGAGATGGACTGGTCGGTAAGGTTTAGTGCAGTCACCATACCGGTTTGCTTATCGCATGTGATGCCATCCCATATGCAACAGTCGGTGCTTGCATTCCATGAATGGAGTTCAGTGGTGTTGAAATCTTGCTTGAGTTGAATCAAGGCATGACGTTGGTCAGGCATGCATTTGGCTTGTGTTAGAGTGGTGGTTTTGACGGAGAAGGAGAAGAGAACAATGACTATGGAAACAAGTGGAACATGTGCCATTGCAGGAGTGAAAAAGAAGAGGACGCAAGGCAATTTGGAGTGGTTCTTTAATATGTATATCGATATATATAACCATGAATATGAATTAAAAATAAAAAAACCAAGAAAGCAAAACTTTAATGGAACGCGGACGACATTGACTGCTTAAGAAAGCGTAAAGGTCTTGTAGAATTTGTTTTTTATTACCCATAACACGACTTTGATTTTTAGATTGACATAAAAAAGAAACAAGTAGCAAAAAGGAGGAATATATATATATGATGCTGATTCAGCAACAAACAACTGCATGTGAGTGTTTGATCAAATTTATAATTAATTCTTGTCCTCCTTAGCTACAAGTGGAGACACTTGTTCAATTATTTGCATGTGAGTGTTTGAATGTTAGGTAAGAGGGGAAAAGGGAACTTGCGTTTACATGAACTTGTGTTAGAACGGAAATCGTAAAACCAATTGACTGCACTAAACAAATTGGTTTGTATAATTAATTACTCATTTTTATAATAATTTGTATAATTAAGTTATAATGCATATTTATATATTTAGTATAATTGATTTTTGTTAAATGTAGTTTAGACACAAAATTATTTGATTGAATCAGTTAATAATTTTATTATTATTATTATGCTCAACCTTGGTATTTCTCAAATTGTATAAAATAATTAAACTTTCATCTCCTCTAAAAAAAAATAGTAGACTTTTTAGATTTCACAATTGAATTTGTCTTTGTTTATGAGGAAATAGTGAGATTCGATCATATAGATTGTCAAAATCTATAAGATCCTTTAGGCCATGATTGAATATTCCTCCTCTTATTTCCCTCTTTACACTGTTAATAGAATGTTATATCAGAATATTGTTAGATATAGTATTATTATTGTTTAAGTAAAGATTGGAAGTAAAACTATCCAATTATTTACTATTTATAAAAGAGCTCCATTCAGATTTCATACCTGCAACCTCTTATATTATTATGAAGGACAATGTTACCTTTGTCACTGTATCAAACATTGATTCTTAACTCAATTAGTTAACGAGTAGAATACATATAGGATTTAAAATGTGAGTTCTCCGAGCAGTAACATGCATGATTACTATGACTCAGTATCATCTGAGATATTTTAAATTTTCAGTTTATCAAAAACCGGGTCAATTCTTTTTCTGTGGCTATTCGAAATGAAGAGGGCCAGTATTATTATGCTCTGAGATTCATGCAGAATGCATTTAAACAATTCGGATTTTCAACATATCAACTCAAAGTTTGAGATATCTCAGAGGATGTGAATTCAACTGAGGTGGGAACAGCGGTCCGTATTGTGCTCCACAGACTAACGTGACATTTCTTGATGAACTACAAGTTATCAATATTAAATTAATTAATTACTTGTTTTTCTCTTTTTGCTCAATGCATCGAGTAGGGCATTGTAATTAATAATTAACAGGGCTGGATGAGAACGAATCTTAATAAACTAAACAAGTTCTTTTCAAGAAATAATAAATAACTAAAAGCAATGGCAGGACACACTGGCTGAAGATGCTCTTAATTAAAGTCCGCCTTTCTTGCCTTTTCAGTAATTTAATATTTATCATTCTTAACTAAAAGCAATGGCAGGACACGCTGTAATTATCATTCATAATTTAATATTGATCAATTACTCTATAGGATAACGGTTAAAAAAACGATGGTTTATAAGTTAATTTTAATGTATTCATTTTTAATGTGTTCATTTTTCATCATTTTTTTACCGCTTAATTTTATATTAGTTTGAAAATTTATAAATATGACATGTACGCTCATCACTCGTGAAGTAGATCGGTTTCAACGGTTTGGATGCGTCGCTTGAAACTAATATGATGGATTTTTGAGTTAAGCTCATAAAGAGACTTGGTGAGCTTAAGAGTACCCTAGTTCTACTCATATATAGAGATGGGCTATGGTGCATTGCAATGCATAGGCACCCTTGTGCATTGGACCATAAATCACCCATTCAAAGTCCAAATGACCGATCCAATCCGTTCATCTTGTTCTCCATATTAATATGAGCTTGGAGACCAAATTTTACATTTTTTGGATTTTTTTTACTATTTTTTTAGATTTATTGAAAATCTGAAAATCCGGATGAACAGTAAAAAACAGTAAAAATTTCTGGACCACCAGATCGGCGATTTTCAAAGTGGCTTAATAAATAGTAAAAAAATTCCAAAAAATGTAAAATTTGGTCTCCAAGTACATATTAATATGGAGAACAAGATGAACGGTTTGGATCGGCCATTTAGACTTTGAATCGGTGATTTATGGTCCAATGCACAAGGGTGCCTATGCATTGCAATGCACCATAGCCCATCTCCTCATATATATATATATATATATATATATATGAGTACGGCTAACGCACTTCCTTTAGTATATCAACAATATGTTTCCGACCTCCAAAATCTATCGAATGGGCTTCAAATGACAAATCCAAACCGTTCAAACCAATCTCCTTACGGAGAGCTTCATTTCCATATAAAAAAATTTAATTTTCAAATTTATTTACTATCAAGTCAAGTGGTCAAAACATGAGCAAAATATGGCATTAAAATGCGCACAAAATCCTTCATATTTTAACCGCTTGACTTGATGGTAAATAAATTCGAAAATTAAATTTTTTTATATGGAAACGAAGCTCTCGTTAAGGACATTTGTTTGAAAGGTTTGGATTTGTCGTTTGATGCCGATTCGATAGATTTTCAAAGCTGAAAGCATATTGTTGATATACTAGAGGAAGCGCGTTAGCCGTACTATATATATATATATATAGAGAGAGAGAGAGAGATGAACTAACTTACTTTGGAAATTAAAAATGATGTTTTACTTTCCGCTCATATCTTCATTTTCAATGTTCAAATAGTTGATTCGAACTTTCTAACAAGATCTTCATATTAAAATAGGCAAGAGTTGCTCTGGCGACTGTAGTGCAAGCGAGGAGAGGGGTTCATTGTTTGAGGGGTATTGTGGGAAGATATAATGTGGCGTGATTGTTTGGCATTTGTCGAGAGCGAGAGAGAGAGAGAGAATTAGTGAAAGAGGATTTCTGAAAACACTATTTCATATTACCTGAGTTAATAGAAATTTTGAGTTTAGTTTTGGAACGTCCGATCTGCTCTGGCACGAATATTTAAGGCCTGGATTCTAATGAGACGGCATTGATTATAACTCAAATTTTGAATTACTACACAAGATATGGCCCCATAAAACACAACGTTGTTTAGACGTATTAACTGACAAGTGGTGTTGGATATGTTTCCCATATGTCAATGTTGTTTTTGTATACATTAAATAAGGTGGGGATTGGGGAATAATGAATTCATATGACCAGAGTTAACTCAAGTTTTCAGTTTAAATTCGGACCGTCCAATTTGCTCAACACCATATAAAAGCGATCCATTGTATTTTACTTCGAACCAGATTAATCAGTATTCTAATTGGATGACTCAGATCTATTATCACAGTTTGAGGTACTTTAGAGAAACCGGACACGTGAATAATTGGCAAGAGACGAAAAAAAAAGAAAGTTGGAGCGGGAACACTTGGTGCGGTGGAAATTAAGAATATTGTTTGGATACTCTCCAATTAGGGGTGTACAGGCTTGGGAAGGACGGAATGAAGATGTATTATTTGGGAGGTTGGATATAGATCGGACTGTAGTAAGAAGGCCTACTGTATCCTAACGACTTGCTCTCAATGGTTTCCCTTGATTATATATAGTTGTCATTTTTCTTTATTTATTTTGACAGTAAGGCCGTAGGCATTATTCATTAAAAACACAGCCCATATCATCTGAACCCAAACAAGCCCAAACAAGCTCTGGGCATGAACCTAATTGTGCCATTGGTGGTAGTATGAAGTTGGGAGATCTCAAGAGAGCCCTTGAGATGTTTGATGAAATGCTTGAGAGAGGTGTGTCACCTGATGTGGTCTGCTACAATTTGCTTATTCATGGGCTATTCAAGAAAGACAAGTCTGACACATCACACAATCCATCACAAAAATCAGTGTTGCCTCATTTGTTTTGCTTTTCCCATTGATGCACACACGGCCTCGCAAACAGGAAAGTTGGTGCAACAAGCATGAACCCAAAAAGTTCACGTACACATGAATCTTTCCGCAAGATACATAATATACTTTTTATTTGGTACCCTGGTAGGGGTGTTCATCGGTTCGGTTCGGTTAGAACCGAAATAAAATAGGCAGACCAAAATTTTATTCGGTTAACCGAACGGACCAATATAAATATATCAACTGATTAAAACCGAACCAAAATAAAATTTGGTTTGTTCGGTTAAACCGAACAAACCGAACTTTAGTTGAGATTGTTTTAAAACAAGACATTCATAACTCACAAGTTCAAATTAATACACAGTTGAGTAAACAGCTGCCAATATATATATTAATGATAAAACAACTACTTTACATCATGGTTTAATACTAAATAACAACCCTCTTCAACTATCCTTATATTTAAATAAATAGGATATAACCAACTGCTATAAACTAAAATAAAACAACAAAAAAATGAAAAGGGCACATGCGCCAGAACTTCTCTTATCCCTTGACGGTTCTTTAAAATATTGCATGCACTTGGTACCTTTTCAATAAAAAAAGAATTTTTGAAGATTACTTTACAAAAAATTGTGCGAATATTTTTGGACAATTGATCGCTTTTTCTTTTAAGGCACCAAGCCATAAAAATAATGAGCCCAACCACGTAAATTTGAGGGGACATTAGTAAGGAGAACTGATTTTTCCGACCTTTCTTTAGAGATTTTATTCATACCAATCCAAATTCCAAGATTGTTTCAAGAAAGTTTATGTTCAGTTTATGGTACAATTAGAACAAATTCAACACATTGATAAATATATATATTTCTTTTTTTTTGAGCAAGTGCCCATAGGCTTGACATTGAACTGAAAATTACAAGAGGAGGAGCTGTTGTTACAAAGGCAGCATTCATGAGCATCTGGTAGACATTTTGCGACCTTTGCGTATAAAAAAGATATTTAATAGACAAACACACACTCATGAAAATACATGGTGATTTATACCCGTTTATTATTACAAAGATCTTACATATATCCATCAGTGAAAATATCGAAAGTAAAACCTATCTATTTTGAAATTAAACCACTTTCTTCCATTCTCCCATGATATCGTAGCCCAAATTACTGAGACAAATCCCACACCTAACCCCAATCCAATAGAAACGGAGAGCCCAATTATATCAGCAGAAGATTTTGAAGGCAAACCTTTATAAATCCCATGATTTGAAGGAGCTGTTGCACATTGCATTGTTAAAGGACTACCACACAATCCGGGGTTACCCAAGTAAGAATCATTCGAAAAGGTTGAGAACTGACGGGCTTCGGGTATTTCTCCAACAAATTGTTGTATGAGAGATTTAGTGCAGAAACGAAAAGTGAGAGAGGTGAGTTCTTGAGGGATGTGTCCGGAAAGCTGGTTGGAGGAGAGATCCAGTATTTGAAGTTGCTGTAAATTAGCAAATTCCAGTGGAATTGACACGTCAGAGCATTATGTGAAAGGTTAAGAACAAGAAGTGCTTGAGTTGCCCTATCTCTTCGGGTATTCTCCCCCAAAATTCATTATTTGACAGATCAAGGTAACTGAATATGCCAATTTTGTCGTGCAGATCAAGACTCAGCCCTTTGTATGAGACTGAAGCTATATTTTCAATGAAATTTAGAAAAGCTATCTCAACATGCAAATCTGGAGAACTTGTATTTGATACACCCATCATATCCTCCAGATTCACAAAAAAGTTTTTTGGCAATGTACCCTTGAAATGATTTGAAGAAAGGTCAAGAATTTTAGCATGGGGAAAAAGGAATAATTTCCTTTTGTTTTGATTTTCACGTCTGAAATTTGTCCATAAAACAAATTCGATCTTAAGACAAGAACTCCCAAATATTCAAGATTTCCCAGCCAATAGGGAAATCTGTTACTATCCGATTGTTTCCCACGTCTAAAAACTCAAGAGCATTACAATACATCAGTAATTTGGGCAAACTACCATTAATAAAATTTCCGCTCAGATTTATTGCTGTAAGTCCACATGATTGATTAATATTTCGTGGCAATGGCCCACTTAATTTGTTACTTTTCAGGTTAAGCTCATTCAATGAAGCACCTTCTAGAAGGCATGGTGGAACTGGTACCAGTTAAATTGTTATGTGAAAGATCAACAAACTGTAGCAATGACATATTACAAATGGAAAGGGGAATCGCTCCTGTGAGGCTATTATTTGAGAGGTCTAAGAAGTAAATATTTGTTTGGTAACTTCAGAAAAGAAGGGAACTTTGTTAAATTGCACGATGCCAGGCTTAGAAGTTGTATTTTGGAAATGAAGCATAGAATGACTCGTTCATGGTTTTTGTCTTCTATAATTGACAACTTGTTGTTTGAGAGATCCAGATATTCAAGCTTCTCAATGTGCTTGATGATGTCTAAATTCAATGTACCATTGAAGTTATTTGATGAAAGATATAAATAAGTGAGCTGGGGGGATTTGAATATGGAAATTGGCAACTTTCCTTGAAGATTGTTGTCTCAATGGAAATAATTTCCAACTTGATGATCCATTTGAGAACTCAGGTAGATATCCTGAAAATTGGTTATTTGATAGATCAAAAGCTTCCAAAGAATGGTGTGAAAACAATGACATGGGTATCGCACCTGTCAATTTGTTTGACCCTAAGTCCAATCCTTGGAGTCTTGTAAGGTTAGTTATTGAAGGCGGAACTTCTCCATAGAAGTTACAGCCGTAAAGACTCAATTCCAATAAATATTGGAGATTTCCAATTGAATCTAATGGACCTGACAACATTGAATTAAAAGATAAATCAAGTATTGTAATATTTGTAAGGTGAAATATTTCATCCGGAAAGTTACCCTTTAATCCACAATCATCCATGGATAGCTCTTGAAGAGTTGGGCCAACTTGAAAAATTGCGTTGCCCCACTCAGATACATTTAGTGAAATGTCAACATTATCCATGCGAAGAACTTGGAGCTTGGTGAGGTTGCTGAGTAAGATTTTTAGGCCTGTGTCATGAACATACATGGGATTTTTATGGTCTGATAAGTCAAGTGAGATAAGGTTTGTGAGGGAAGAAATGCTGATCGGAACTTGACCGGACAAATCCAGAATAGGATAAGTCGAGATGTGTTAAAGTTTCCAAGTCGCTCAAACCCGGTTTGTGGAAGGGATATATTGTCGAAGTTGGTTGTCAGCAAGGTTGAGGTATCGAAGAGCGCTGAGATTGAAACAAAAGCTGGGTTGAGTTCACCCGAGATGAACCGATTGTTAGGTTTAGTGCAGTCACCATTCCGGAATGCTTATCGCATGTGATGCCATCCCATATGCAACAGTCGGTGCTTGCATTCCATGAATGGAGTTCAGTGGTGTTGAAATCTTGCTTGAGTTGAATCAAGGCATGGCGTTGGTCAGGCATGCATTTGGCTTGTGTTAGAGAGGTGGTTTTGACGGAGAAGGAGAAGAGAACAAGTAATATGGAAACAAGTGCACATGTGCCATTGAAGGAGTGAAAAAGAAGAGGAAACAAGGCAATTTGGAGTGGTTCTTTAATATGTATATCGATATATATAACCATGA
>JAJGRX010000361.1:0-31553 GCA_025461125.1 Carex kokanica
AACTAAAACAGTTTCGCTCACTGACTCCCAGAGGATTCGCAAGGGCTGTGTTTGAAGCTAATTCAAAATAATTATCGTAAAAGACTTGCGTTCGGTTGTTGGTTCGATTATATTATCTACATCGACAACAAAGAGGTTAACCAAATGAACGACACCTATTTCAAATGCTTTCGTGACTTAGTAATTGGCTTAGTTGTCGTTTATTTTACCTTTAAACTGATGGGGTTTTAAAATGAAAAAGATTCTTATTGCACTTGCTTTGGTTTCATCGTTCGCTAACGCCGCAAGTGATTTCGTTGATGTTGCAATGTTTGATACAAAGATTCATAATCGTTTAGGCCAGACTGAGATTAACGGTCGTGGCTGTACGATTGTTCAGTATGGCCCTGAAGAAGGCTATGTAAGTGCTCATACTTTCCCAAACCGTAACTGTGAAAGCCTTAAACAGGAATTGCTGGACACAATGAGCAAAAACAAAGTTGGTGTTTACTCATTCGTTATCAATGGCGTTGAAGTTATGAAGGACATCAAGCCATGAAGATTGTATTTTGGTTAGCAATGCGTGACTGTTCGCCGCGTTGGTTTAAGATTCTTTGCCTTCGCATTATCCTTAAACGTGTCGGTCAGATGATTGACAAACATAATCAGCAACGGGGTTTTAAAGCATGAAAATTATAAGAAAAAACGAACAGATTGTTGTTGATGGTGAATATAACATAACGCTAGTTAAAAAAGGACACGTCGCATTAACAATCGACCAAAGCGAAGAAACCCAATGGCCGAATTTAATGGTTACCCGATTTCATTTTGTTTCACCAAAAGGCAACAATCGGCTTACCCGATTCTTTTCTCTAATTCCCTATATTTGGAAAATTTCAAAATGAAAGACTTCGAATTCGTACCGGCAAAGTATCAGGCAAAGGAAACGCTTAAGTACGCGAAACTGCTTGCTGTAATTGCGTTTTTCTGTGCTGCGTCATCTATGCTGATGATTATGGCCTTTCTTGTGGGATTACGATAAATGTCACCCTGGCATATAGCAAAGACCAGCGAACATAGTCAGCAATCGGCCTTGTTCGCATGGTGCAACATGGCTAAGAATAAAGGATTCGCCGCCGCATGGGATGAGGCTTGTTATAAAGACAAAGACCTTTACCCAATGATTGGCGGCTATTCCGAATTGCAGTGGTTTCATGCGATACCTAATGGCGGTGCGTTAGGCGATGACGAAAAGACGCGCATGATTCGCGGCGCACAAAAGAAAGCCGAAGGTGTTAAGAAAGGCGTTGCCGATACCTTATTGCCGGTTAAGCGCTCTGTTTGGTCCGGCCTGTATATCGAAATGAAGAAGCTTAAAGGCGGAAGACTCTCACCAGAACAGGAAGACTTCAGGGACTTCGTTACCGGACAGGGTTACGGATGGTATCATGCCAAAGGATGGGAAGACGCAGCCAGGACCATACAGGCTTATTTCGAGTCATGATTAGTCAGCCCACAATAGCGGAAGCCTGTGCAATCGCTGACAGGATGCACGAAAAACAATACTCGCTTGAAACCATAGCAAACGAACTAAACCGCCAATTCCTCTTTTATCAATTCATTGCCGATTCAAAGTCGGTTCGAATAAAACCTTCAAACAAAGTTATCTTTTCGCTTGCGTTATCGTAACAGATGGCGTAAGCTTTCTTGTATCAACCAAACGGAGATTAAGAAGATGACGTTAGATGAATTTCGTAAGACTCGTAAGATTCAATCAGGCCAATTTGGCGAAAGAAATGAGTACGCCAATTATTGGGTTATTGATGAAACTCCCGATGAAACCTGGTCAACAGGTGTTGAAGAATTCGATACTCTGGAAGAAGCTGAAGAAGCTTTGTATCAGATGTATTGTGACGAAGACCGTTTAACCGAGGGTTACTGAAATGATTGAACTATCGTATTTTGATTTAGCTTTAACATGCGGAACATTCTTTGCTTTGGGTGTTATGATTTGCAACGAAATTCGGAGAATTAAAAATGGCAAACAGTGACCTACACCAACTGTGGATTCAGGCGAAGGCCAATCGTGAGCTGCTGGACGCCTGCGCTAAGCATTTCTTCGACCTGGGCGCACCACCTTTCAGCTTTGGGGCTAAATGCGCGTGTCAGCGCTGTGGTGGCGTAATGCCCCTGACTGAAATCAACCAGTACGCCCGAGGCTATGAGGCCGCAGGCGGTGACCCTAATGATGTTGTCGCGAACTTCAATCGCTAAGTGCGGGAACCAGTGAAACACGAAGACATATTAAAGCTACTGTTCGCAGTCAGCCAGGCCAATCCGCAGAACGATACGATAGCGTTTGACGTTACGGACCCGTTCAGGCCGATGCCGGTTCAGACTAAGAACATTCTTAATAAAGATTATTTCGATTTAATGGTAGCCGGTCCATTCCTTTACCAGTCGCTCTACAACGCCACGGTTTTGTTAGATGCGATTTCGGTAGGGCTTGAACGAATTAACACGCCAGAAGCCCGCGTATGGATTGAGGCTATAGAAGCGCAATCACGTCAGGGGCTAGGCGCTTTGCGCGTAGCTACAGAAGGTTCGGAAAAGGTAATAAAGGAGAACACCGCAGAAACAATGATGTGGTACAGAAAAAATTAATTAAAAAGTTGTTGACGTAAGAATCAGTTAAGCTAGAATGAAATCACTTTAACGAAGTACACAAATAAACTAACTAAAAGGTATATGACATGGCAAAATTAAACAAATCTCAGAAAGCGCTGTTTGAAGCTATCAAAACAGCAACTAACGGCGCTGAAGGCTTTAAGTTTATCAGCCAGCTTGACGCGGAATACCTGGTCGAGGCCGGTTTGATTGAAGTAAACAACGAAATGACTGACGCAGACGGTAACGTTGCCGCCCGTGCAGTTGCAGAAACTAAACCAGAAACTAACAAGGCGGCACCTGTGTCTAAATTCGAAATCGAAAGCGGTATTGAAATCCCGAAAAAATCATCCCGTGGCGCTGGTCGCGCTTCAGTGTATCCGTTCGACTCTCTGGAAGTTGGTCAGTCGTTCTTCGTCGGCAACAGTGCCGAAGTCGAAGACGCGTATAAGTCCATGGGTTCAACCGTTTCAAGCGCCAACGCTCGTTACGCTGAAGAAATCCCAGGCGAAACCAAAACCAACCGTAAAGGCAACGTAGTTCCGGCAACCAAACAAACCCGCCAGTTCATGCACGTTCGTGCTGAAAAAGACGGTGTTGCCGGTACTCGCGTATTCCGCGTAGCGGTTGACGGCGAAGCTGACCAGGCTTAAGTAATTCAGACAGAATCGAAAAGCGAAAACTGTTGAATGGTGAAAACCCGCTTAATTGCGGGTTTTTGCTTTTACTCTATCTTTAATTACAACTATCTGTTAATGTTCAGTCTGCCTTGTCTTTTATTGATTACTTGCTGTAACTTTTATTTTCCGCCCTGGCCCCATAAGCCGGGGCTTTTTTTATGATTGACATAACACAAATCCTCTTTAGTCCGTGTCTCATTGCTTTCTTTTTCTGTTCGTGCTTTATAATTTGTTATATATTCAACGGACAGGACTAACCAAAATGGCAGACAATATTACCGTGAGCGATGAAAAATTAGGACGATTGACCTCTACGGTTGAAAACGCTGTAGAAGATATCAAAGAAGTTAAAAATGCTATTCACAGTTTCGAACAGGCATTCTTAGCGAAGCTTGACCGGTTTGAAGTACGTGCCGAAAGTCGTGAAAAAGACTTTAATGAATTACTAATTAAAGTTAAACAACACGAATTATTATGGAAAATTGTCGGTTCCATGGCGCTTAGTTCTGTCGGAATAGCACTTTATATTTTAGGTCAGAGCAACACTAACTATGAGAGTATGCAAACGCTTCGTACACGCGTTACCGTACTTGAATATCAAATCAACCCGAAAGACGCGCCTAAACCGATTATCGTTCAGCGCAATTCAACCGAAAGCGAAAAATGAAACTAACCCTGATTATTCTTTTCTTTGTAGCTGTAATCATTTGCCTGTTACTTCTTCGTAAGTACGGCAAACTTGAATTCGTTTCACATGCAAAACTTTTATGGAAAACCTGGTCAATCTGGCTGGGTACAGCCGGGGCAACATTAGCCGGGTATCTGGCGGTTTCTCCTGACGTAATTATTCAAGCATGGAATAGCTTGCCGTCAGATATGAAGGGTTATTTTCCATCTAACGTGTTAATGTATGTCAGCGCTATTATGATGGGGCTTGCTGTTGTTTCTCAGTTTATCCGACAACGCAAGCTTAATGCACAATTAGAGGAATTGAAGAATGTCGCAAATCGCGAAAATGCTAAGGGTTGATGAAGGCTTTAAATCTGTTCCTTACCGGGATACAGAGGGTTATCCTACTATCGGAATCGGTCAGCGAATCGGTCCGAAAAATGCCCTGATGACTAACTACACGCTTACGATTAGCCAACCGGTTGCTGATTTGTGGATGCAGGATATTGCTCTGGATTACATGAACAAGATTCAATCCGATTCGCGAATTTCTGCGGCACTGATTAAATGTAACGACGCCCGCCGCGATGCGCTGCTTGACATGGCCTATCAACTTGGCGTAAGTGGTCTTTCCGGCTTCCGTAATACTCTGGTGCTGATTTCAAATGGTGACTTCACCAAAGCTTCAGCGGAAATGCTTAATTCATTGTGGGCAAGACAAACTCCGCAACGGGCCAAACGTTTAAGCGAAACTATTCGTTTGGGTGATTATTCAGCTTACGAAAAGATGTGGTGATTTATGGCGACTCTGACGGCTTTGGTTAGTGGTGGATGGGGCTGGATTGCAGCAGTGTTTGCGGGTCTGGTCGCATTGTTTGGCGTATATTTCGGCGGTAAGAAAATTGGCTCAACCCAGACACAAGCTAAAGCCGATGTTGCAGCCGCAGAAGTTAAAACAGAAGCCGTTAAGGTTGCGGCTAAACATGAATCAGAGGTTGTCACAAATGCGAACACCGCTAAAGTTGAAACTGCTGGTCGTACTGATGATGAGTTACGTGACCGGATGCGCGACCAGTACACCAAACCCTGAACCTGTCGTAGTTGATACCGCTTGTAAATGGGTTAGTGTTATTTATTTGCATGGCGAAGATTACAAGGTTATGGATATTCGGACGCTTCGCGCACTGGATGCCCACAATACAGCGGTAACTAAAAACTGCCCTGAAAACGTTAAGGGTTAAATCATGTTCAGTAAATTCATTGAACTAATTAAAAAGCCGTTTATATGGCTGTGGAAAAAAGAGGAAACACCTGTGTCTGAACCAATCGTAGCAACTGAAGAAGTAACCCCGGTGCCAGTTACCGAATTCGTACCGGTTAACTCTGTCGATGTTGAAAAGCTTCGCAAAGTGCTGGCGTTTGCTGGCGTGGATGTGTCAAAGCTTGACACTTACGTTGCAATGGCTAAAGCTATTTAACCGCTGACAAACATTAAGATATGCGGTATAGTTCCCGAAACTATTTAATCCGACAGGGCCGCATAAAATGACAGAAAAAGAAATGAAAGCCGCTTTTGCGGTTGCCCTCCTTAAAGACCTTTCTAATCCGTTCAAGGCTGCAATCAGCGTTATCGGTGACGATGACCCCGGCAATACTGCGGATGCTGCTTACATGGCGGCTAAATGGCCTAAAGACCCTGAAGTTATCGAAGAAATGCGCCGTCTTGAATCTAAAGAGGGTGAACTTGCATTTCTGCCAACTAAGGCCGATTTGGGTCGTAAGATTTGGGACATGGTTAACAAGCCGTTAGACGCTTCTGACACTGTTAAGCTGTTGAAGCTTTACGGTGAAGTCATGGGTTACATTGAAAAGCCAGGCACTAACGTTAACGTTGATGCAAGAAACCTTAGCCGTAACGTTATGATTGTCAAATCGCATGATAAGGATTCATGGGAAGCTAAAGCCCGTGCGCAACAGAAGGGGCTGACCAGTGACGGCGAATCCTCCATCCACTGATTATAAGGTTGTATGGGAACCAATACCGGACAGTTCTCAGGAACTGGCTATTGATTCGCCTTGTGACCACACTTTATACCACGGTACACGCGGACCGGGTAAGACTGCGACCCAGCTAATGCGCTTTCGCCGTTATGTCGGATTAGGTTACGGTAAGTACTGGCGCGGCGTTATATTCGATAAAGAGTATAAACATTTAGGTGACATTATCGAACAGTCGAAGAAGTTCTTCGGTTTGTTTGAGGATGGCGCTAAGTTCCTTGCATCCGCATCCGAATTAAAATGGGTCTGGCCGACTGGCGAAGAACTTCTTTTCCGTCATGTTAAGAAAGAATCAGACTACGACTCTTTTCACGGTCACGAATACCCATTTATCGGATGGAACGAATTAACCAAACATTCTACGCCTAAGCTTTACGATAAGCTTATGTCAACTAACCGAACATCATTTCTTTCATGGAAACATACACCACATGATGAAGTTCAGCCAAACACCGATAATGCGTTTCTTTGTGATGATGGAATATGGCGTTTATATCATACTGATGATTTTCTTTGTTTGCCTGCTATACCTTTGCAGTGTTTTAGCACTACTAACCCTAACGGTCCTGGTCATAACTGGGTAAAACGCCGCTTTATTGACCCGGCTGAAAACGGTCAGATTGTTAAGGTTGAAACGGTAGTATTTGACCCGCGTATTCAGGCCGAACGAACCGTTACTAAAACACAGGTTGCGATATTTGGTAGCTATAAAGAAAACATTTACTTAACCGCCGAATACATTGCCGAACTTGACCGCTTAACTAAAAACGATGAAAACCTTAAGCGTGCATGGCTGTATGGTGACTGGGACGTGACCGCAGGCGGCGCACTCGATGACCTGTGGCACAGTAAGGTTCACATCCTCCCCCGCTTCCCTGTGCCGTCAAGCTGGCGTGTTGACCGCGCATTTGACTGGGGTTCGACGCATCCGTTTAGTGTGGGCTGGTTTGCTGAAGCTAATGGCGAAGAAGCTGAAATAATTGCAGATGGAAAACGCTATACGTTCTGCCCCCCTGCCGGTACACTGATTCAGATTTATGAATGGTACGGAACGAAAGAGATAGGCCTTAACGAAGGGTTAAAGCTTTCAGCGCGTGAAATTGCACTAGGGATTATCGACCGTGAAGTTTCAATGATGGCTAACGGATGGATTGAAGAACAACCATACGGCGGTCCAGCGGATAACCAGATTTCTAACGTTACTGAATCAGAATCTGATACGATAGCGAAAAAGATGGAAGATGAAGGGATTAAATGGACTGAATCGAATAAAAGCCCAGGAAGTCGTAAGAACGGTTTACAGCTTATTCGTGAACGTTTAGCCGCTTCAATTAGCGGAGAAGGTCCGGGCATTTACTTTATGAGAAACTGTCAGGCTTCAATTGAAATATTACCTTCTTTGCAGCGTGACGAAAAAGACTTAGATGATGTTGACACAACGCAGGAAGACCACCCGTATGACGTTGTTAGATATCGCGTACTTAAAAGTGATAACCGTGCAGGCGGTTCAGTTAAAGTTAAATTTGGGAGTTAACTAAATGGCATTACCTAACGTTGCGTTTATGCGCCCTGAACTGGCTAATTACATCGAACAATACGATTTGATTCGTGATGCAATTTCCGGCGAAGTTGCAGTTAAAAAACAAGGTCCGAAATATTTACCTTATCCGAACGGCACAAGCCCATCTAAAAAAGAAGATAAAGAGCGCTATGCTAAATACGGTAAAAGGGCTGTATTTTATGGCGTAACCAAAAGAACAATTGCTGGTTTAATTGGTCAGGTATTCAAAAAGCCAGCAGATATTAAAGTACCTGACGCAATGCAAAAGGTTATGGAAAATGCATCCGGTGCTGGTGTAAGCGTTCAGCAACTTTCAAAGAAGGCTGAAACATATGCGCTTGCTTATGGTCGTTCCGGTGTGCTGGTTGACTATCCTGAAACCGGTGGCGAGCTAACCCAGGCCGAACTTGAATCGGGAAACATTCGCCCAACGCTTACCGTGTATAGCCCGATGGAAATTTATAACTGGCGCGTAATTGATCGTGGCGCTGAAGAAATTCTTTCACTTGTCGTACTGGCTGAAAGTTATGTTTACGAAGACGATGGTTTTGAAATGAAATCAGGCGGTCGTTTTCGTGTGCTGTTTCTGGATAATGAAAACCTGTTTGTTATGCAAACATGGGAACTTCGCCAGCCCACACAATGGGACGGCCATAAGATTTTAAAGCAAGCAAATTATGAAATGAACTCCGAAACCAGACCAACCGGGCCAGACGGAAATCGTATTGATAAAATCCCGTTCTGGTTTATTGGTTCAGAAAACAATGACAGTTCACCAGATAACCCGCCGATGTATGATTTAGCGTCTTTGAATATGGCACATTATCGTAATAGCGCCGATTATGAAGAAGCTGTTAACGTTGTTGGTCAGCCTACACTGTTCCTTAAAAACTTCCCTGCGCAGTTTATTAAAGATGAATTAGGTGGCGAGGTTCCTTTAGGTGTAGCTGGCGGGTTTGCCGGTCCTAAAGATTCAGATGCTAAGCTTTTGCAGGTAGCGCCTAATATTCTGGTCGCCGAAGCAATGCTTATGAAGGAACGCCAAATGGTTGCACTTGGCGCTAAGCTTGTTGAACAGTCAAGTGTTCAAAGAACTGCCTTTGAAGCCGGGTTAGAAGCCAGTTCCGAAAATTCAACTCTCGGTAACATTACCAATAACGTTAGCGACGTGTTTACCAAAGCTTTAAAATTCTGCGCGTTCTATATGAATATCGAAGACGCTGAAATTATCTTTAAGCTGAACACAGATTTCGACCTGGCTACAATGTCCAGCGAAGACCGAGCCGAAGCGATTAGCGAATGGCAGAAAGGCGCGTTAACCTTTACCGAAATGCGTGCTGTGCTTAAACGTGCAGGTGTTGCGACAATGGACGACGCATTGGCTAAACAGGCAATCGACAAAGAACAGTCCGACGCTATGCAGATGGCTATGACCGCTGCCGCTGCTAGTGTGGGCAATGGTGGCAATAATGCGGCTTGATATCAATCAGCGGCTCTATGACCTGGCCTTGCGCCAGGCTATTTATGTTGAGCGCGTTAAAGTCGGACAATGGCAGGAATTCAATAAAACATTGTCTGATTTGAGCGATGAATTTTCAAAAATACTTTTCAGGACAAAGTATAAAACTTTAGACGCACTAAGCAAAGTAGAGCTAAACAAGTTACTGTTAAATTTAAGAGCGTCACAGGGCAGAATATATAACGCGTATACATCAAAAATAATCGCACAGCTTGAAGCGTTCATGAAGGTCGATTTGATGTTAAGCCAGGCATCCTTAGCTTCAACGCTTGCGGGTAGAACACTTAACGAAGATGAATCCATTTCTTTCATGCAGGAAGAAAAGAAGTCTAATTCATTATTCGGTATTTTAGCAGTCACATCTAATACTGATTCGCTTTGGTCTTCAATTAAAAACTCACCTGTACCGGCTAACGGTAATTTACCGTTGTCAATAATTACAGGATTTGCGGCTATGGGTTCGGCTGCTTTAGAAAATATAGTAAGACTGGGATACGTTAACAAGTATTCAGCTAACGCTATTTATGATTTAGCTTTTGATGATGAAAACGTTAACGGTAATGTTAGCCTTTCGCGAAAGCTGTCGAATCAGAATAAAACTAATCTGGCTACCGTTATATCAGATGTCCATTCTTTGACATACTCTGGTGTAGCTTCGATATTGTTTAGCGGTTATATGTGGCATTCAATACTTGATAGCGGGACCACTCAAATATGCAGAAGCCGAAGTAACAATGTCTATCAGTATGGAAAGGGTCCGTTGCCGCCTGCCCACGAAAGGTGCCGGTCGTCAGTCGTTCCTTTCTCTGGTGCTTTTGCTGGCGATTCTTTGCCGCCAACGCTGCTTGCATGGTATGAAACCCAACCGGATGACGTTAAAAGTGACCTGTTCAGCGAATCAGAACTTGAAAACATTCGAAAAAGTGGTAAATTTGAAGCACAAAACGGGCTTAACCTTCAGCAATATCGCGATAAGTTAAGCAATCTACTAAAGTAATAAGTGATTACTAAATACAAGGCTGGTAGCTAAAATGGCACTTAAACATAAACTTAACAAAGACGAATTCGAAAAACTGAGCGAAGAAATTAAGGCAGAATATATTTCTGATGGCGAAGGCTATAAGCTTGATGTTCTTGGTTTGGAAGACACCGGCCCGCTGAAACGTGCTTTGGAACGTGAGCGTGAAAATGGTAAAACTTTGCAGGAAAAGCTTTCTGAAAAAGAAAGTGAAATCGCTAAGCTTGGCGACCCGAAAAAGATTCAGGACATTTCAACGCTTCAGAAGTCTTACGAGAAAAGACTGGAAGAACAGAAAACCGAGTTTGAAGGCAAGCTTTCAAAAAGCAACGCTTTCATTAAAAATACTCTGGTAGATTCTAAGGCTGAAGGCCTGGCCCGTGAGCTTGGCGGAGATAAGAACTGGAAGGTGATGTTACCGCACGTTAAAGCCCGTTTGGCTGCTGACCTGGATAACGACGAGCCGCAGACCCGCGTACTTGACGACAAAGGTCAAATTTCCGCTTCAACTATGGCAGACCTGAAGAAAGAATTTATTGCAAATAAAGATTTCTCCGGTATTATCGTTGGTAGTAAGGCTAGCGGCGGTGCCCCTAGCACTAACCCTTCAAATAAATTCGGCGGCGGTGCCAACCCGAATCCTGAGCAAACAGATTTCTCTAAAATGAGTCCACAGCAAATGGCCGCGCATATTCAGGCTAATAAAGAAGCTGCGGGCGAATAACCTTTAAGGATACGAACATGGCACTTTCCGATTTGGCGGTTTACTCCGAATACGCGTATTCGACGATGACCGAAGTTTTACAACAGCAAGTTGACCTGTTTAATCAGGCTTCTAACGGCGCAATCCTTTTGCGTTCGGCTGCTCACCAGGGCGATTTTTCCGACGTTGCTTTCTTCCAGAAAATTGACGGCCTGATTCGTCGCCGTAATGCTTACGCAGATACGGCAATCGCTCAGAAATCGCTGAAGCAAATCGTTGATACGATGGTTAAAGTTGCCACAGGTACGCCGGAAATCCGCCTGGATAAAGGCCAGTTCAACTGGATTCAGATGAATCCCGAAGTAGCTGGCGCGGCACTGGGACAACAGCTTGCAATTGATGCTCTGGCGGATATGCTGGATATTGGTCTGGGTTCTACCCGTGCGGCTCTGTTGCAGGACGAAGAAGTTGTTCTTGACATCACTGGTGAAGCACCGCCAGCCGATTTGGCAACCCTGTCAACTCTGGCCCGTGCAACCGGTAAGTTCGGTGATGCATCAAACCGAATTGTCGCCTGGGTTATGCACTCTAAACCCATGTTCGATATGTATGCGAATTCACTCGCAAACAGCGAACGCCTGTTTACTTACGGTAACGTAATCGTGCAGCGCGACCCGTTCGGCAAACTGCTGATTATGACCGATGCGCCTGCACTGGTTGACACTACAACCACGCCAGCTAAACCGATTTATTCAAGCCTGGGTCTGACTCAGGGCGCGATTATGCTGGACCAGAATAATGACTACTGGGCTAACGAAGAAAACAAGAATGGTTTCGAAAACATTCAGACAACATTCCAGGCTGAATGGTCTTATGAGCTGGGTATCAAAGGCTATTCATGGGATAAAGCTAACGGCGGTAAATCACCAACTAACGCCGCTCTGCTGACCTCAACTAACTGGGACCGCTATTCTACATCCCATAAAGACCTGGCTGGTGTCCTGCTGGAATCTCATTAATCTGTAACGTTTCGGTAAAAGGGGCTTCGGCCCCTTTTTGCTAAGAGGGTTATTAAAATGGTAAAATCACTTTTAAAACTTCCGGTAATTCTTAACTTCATTAACGGTCCGCTGCCGTCAGAAGGCGATAAGAAAGCCGCTGAAAAATACGACGGTAAAGCTAAAGTCGTTTACCGTAATGCTCACCACGTTCAGGACGGCGATTCGCTTGAAAAATGTGACGGGGTTATGGGTGCCGTTCCGCCTCGCTATAAAGAGCGGTATCCTACCGCAGATGAAGCGGTGAAAGATTACGAAGCGGATAAAAAAGAATTGTCCGATAAAGTTGGCGATGAGGCAGTGCCTGAAAATTCGGTTACTAACGTTGATAGTGTGGCTGAGCCTCTGGTTAAGCAGACCCCAACAACCGATAAGAAAGCGGCTTCAGTTTGGAAGGCGGGCAAATAATGACTGATAAAATCATTTACTTTACGGCTTCCGAAAAAGCCACAACTGCGGAAATTGCCGACATTGCGGCATTAAACGCGATTACTGAACCGTATTATGCGCTTCAGGTCCGAAACGGTCGCGTCCCTAATGTGTGGGGAAGCCTGGAAACTGCCGATTATGTCGCCGGTACTGTTCCTGATGCGTATGAAGATGTTCCGGTAATCGACCCTGATTCACCGCCAGCCCCAGGCCTTTCCGATACTCAGGCGATTGTAAGCACTGGTCAGGTTATCACAATCGGCACCGCGACGTATACGTTTACCGTTGTTGATAATGTCATTACAGCGATTGCTGTTGGGACTACCGCTTAACTAAAGCGCCTCTTAATCGGGGCGCTGTTTTTCAGGGCGAAATATGGCTATTGAAATTATTATCGAAGATGGTACAGGAAAAACCAATTCAAACAGCTATGTTTCAGTCGCTGATTTGATTTCGTTTGCCGCATTGTACCAGACGGAATTAACCGATGATGATTCAACCGCCAGCTTGTTAATTCAGGCTGCTGACTATATCGAATCTAAGTCGTATAAAGGTTCTAAAGCTAATTCAAATCAGGCTATGAAATGGCCTAGAAAAGAAGCTTATATTAATTGCGAAGACGATGAAGAACTTTACCCATCGAATTCAATTCCCGTTGAAATCAAGAAAGCACAGCTTCAATGTGCATTAGCTGTCAGCAATGGTGTTTCTTTGATGCCCACAGTAACAGCCGCTGATTACGTTCTTGAAGAAACCATTGGCCCAATCACAACCAAATACGCCGATGCTGCTGAATACGGTTTGTCTTATGCACCTAATTTGCCAATAGTCGATTCTCTTTTATCCTGTCTGACCAACTCTAATCGTCCGGGATTGTTTCGTACTGTAAGAGGTGGCTATGGGTAAATATGACCGCCAGATTGCCACAGCAAAACGTCTTATCAAAAAATACGGCTCGCCTGTTACTTTTCGTCAGGTTCGCGACGCTGTATCCGACCCGGCTAAACCCTGGGATGACTTACCGGCTGTAAATATTGATAAAACTGTTGACGCCGTATTTGTTGAAGATAGCTCAACATTACAACAAGTATTTGCGGCTTATCTTTCCGGCACGGTAATTCCAGATGGTCAGGTAACTGTATTCCTGCCTGACTTTGGCTTACAGCCTTCTAATAAAGATGTTATTATTAAAGACGGCGTTGAATACCGAATCGCTAAAATCGGCACTCTTAAACCGGCTGACCAAATTATAATGCATTCGCTGGGGGTTGTTGGATGACTACCGATTACATTGAATCCGGTGATTTAATTTATTCAAGAATCCTTCAGGTCTGGAACGATGAATCACCGGCAATCTTTGGCTACGTGCCTAAGCTTTACTGGCCTAACAAGGCAATCCCTGATAAAGTCGATGGGTCAAAGTCATGGGGTCGTGTTACCCGTCGCGCTGTTAGTGAAGAACAAAGCGGATTCGTCAGTTGTGTTTATAATAGTCAGGTCAGGTACGAGAATAACGGTGTAATTTTTATTCAGTTATTCGGTTCAATATCTGAGAACTCCGATGTTAAGATTCAAAAGCTTTCGGAAGCTTTAAAGAACAACTTCAAACGAAGATGTACCGACAACAAAGTAATCTTTCGCAATTCACGGATTAACCCGCTGGACCCGGAAGATTTATTTTATCGTTATAACGTCGTATTTGAATATCAGTACGATGTACTTGTATAAGGTGATATAAAAATGGTATGCGAAACCAGAAAGATTGACAGTAACGTTGCCGGTTTGTCATTCGCTAAGGAAGACTGTTTAAAAGAGCTTCCCTTAGCCCCGGTCTGGCACGAAATGGACCCAAACAGCTACAGTGACTGGGGCGCAGAAATTACCACTGTTCAGCGCGAAACTATTAACTCATCTCGCCAGAAACAAAAAGGTCGAATGACCGACCTGGACGCTAGCGGCGGCTTTAATATCGACGTTCTTAAAAGCAATCTCAATGAATTGCTGGAAGGTTTTTTCTTTGCCGATACCCGCGAAAACGTTTCAACTAACCCGCTTAACGGTACTAAAATCGCAATTACTGCGGTAGACGCAACCGATAAGCAATTTGAAGCTGCAAGCGGTTTAACCCGCTTTACTGCCGGTCAGTTGCTTTTAGCTTCCGGTTTTACGAAGCCGATGAACAACGGACTATTTCTGGTAACTACGGTGGCGGCTGGCGCGATTACTGTTGCCGGGACACTGGCGGATGAAGTACCTACGGCGACGGCCAAGCTTGAATCTGTGGGCATTCAGCTACCGGCTGGCGACATTACCGCAACGTTTGCAGGCGGGGCATTCTCGCTTAGCGCCACAGATACAGACCTCACGACTATTGCCGGTTTGTATCCGGGTAATTGGGTCTTTATTGGCGGCGATGCATCCGCGTTATCATTTGCAAATAACGTCGGTTACGCGCGTATCAAGTCTATTACCGAAGATGAAATTATCTTTGATGATACAACCTGGTCGCCGGTAACTGAAGCCGGAACCGGAAAAACTATTCAAATCTTTACCTGTAATTCATTAAAGAATGAAGACAAAGATTTGATTAAGCGTAAGTCGTTCACTTTTGAACGCACACTGGGTGAAGATTTTGACGGCACTCAAGCCGAATATCTGCGCGGCTCAGTTTGTAATGAGCTGACAATCAACATTCCAACAGCCGATAAAGTTTCAGCCGATGCAACGTTTATCGCATGTGATGTTGATTACCGTACAGGTGCGCAGGGTCTGTACGCCGGTTCGCGTGTCGGTCTGTCTGGCGGTGATTTCTACAATACCACTTCAGACGTTTACCGTATTAAGATGGCAATTCACGACGCGGCTAACCCTAACCCGGCGGCATTGTTTGGCTATGTTCAGGAAGCGACCATTGCCATTAACAACAACGCAACCGGCAATAAAGCGATTGGTGTGCTTGGCAACTTTGAAGTAACTACCGGTGACTTTGAAGTAACTGGCTCAGTTACTGCGTATTTCTCGACTGTCGAAGCTGTGCGGGCTATTCGAAACAACTCTGACGTTTCGTTTAACATCATTAACGCCTTTAACAACTATGGTCAGATTTGGGACATGCCTTTAATCAGCCTGGGCGGCGGTCGTATCTCTGTGACCAAAGATGACCCGATTACTATCCCGCTGGATACGATGGCGGCTGAAAGTGAATTCGGTCACACGCTGTTTTACGGATTCTTCCCGTATCTTCCAGATGCGGCGATGCCGGAATAACTAGCCTGCCCACAATAAACTGTGTATATTTAAAAGGTCGCGAATTGCGGCCTTTTTCTTTAGACAAGGTGAACTAAAATGAGTCTTTATAAAAATTTCGGAACTAACGCAGAACTCGAAAGCAAAGGCATTGAGCTTGAATACGGCTTGAATGACGACAACTCGGTAATTAAATTTACCATCGCCCGTTCGGCAAAAAGTAATAAAAAGTACCAAAAAGCGATGGAAACAACTTTCAAGCCGTATCGCCGTCAGATGCAACTGAACACGATGCCGGAAGAAACAGCAAGTCGTTTAATGCTGGAAGTTTTCGTTACCACTATCCTTAAAGGATGGGAAAACGTGCAGGATGAAAACGGTAAAGAACTGGTGTTTAACAAAGATAACGCCATCAAGCTACTTACCGATTTGCCTGAACTGTTCGACGACCTTCAGGAAAAGGCCGGTAACGTTGCGAACTTCCGAGATGAAACCCTGGAAGAAGACGCAAAAAACTAATATCAGTTCTGTTGTATATGCTTGATATGGGTTCAAGCGAAAAGCAATTTGCAAAGCAAGCAATGCGGGAAGGAAAACCATTACCGGACCGCATTGCAAACGCGCCAGAACTGTTACCCGGACTATATCTTTATATCGAAGCCTTTTTTGATTTAGATTCTGAAAGAAGTCACGATTTCGGATTTAGACGAATACCTTTTAGCTCGATAGTTGGATACGCCAGGGCATTCGAATTCGATGAAGAACAAACAGAGGATTTAGTTTATTTTATAAAACGAATGGATGCTGAACACATCGAAAGGCTTCAGAAGAAGAAACCCAAAAAATAAGGCTACGTCATGGCTACTTTAAGAGATTTATCTAAGCGTTTAAGAACTCTTTCAAAAGAGATACCTAAACAAGTTAATCAGCTTAAAGTTGACGTAGCCTTAACCATTCAAGCAGACCTTGCCAAAGAAACCCCCGTTGATACTACTAAAGCTGTTTCAAACTGGAAAGCAACGAGAATTGCACCGTTCCCTAATGACATTGAACCTTATTTCCCTGGGTTTTATGGATACACGGCTTACAAAAGTATTCAGGCATCTATAGCTGATGCTGAAGTAAACCTTAAAGGGACTAAGCCGGGTGAAACAGTTTTCATAGTAAATAACGCCGACTATATAAAAGACCTTAATGAAGGTTCATCAAAACAAGCCCCTGCGGGATTTGTAGAAGCTTCAATAGTTAAGGGTCGAAAACTTATAACCGATTTTAAATTTAAATTTTAGGGCTTATCAATGGCTGATAATATTGAAATCAGAGTAGATGATAAAGCGTCCGGTTCATCGGATAAGATTGCAGCCTCATTAATCAAAATGGCGGACGCATCTGATAAGGGTTCCGCCTCGCTGGTTAAGCTTAAGCAAGCCTTAAACGGTCTTGGGTCTAACAGCGGCTTATCTAAATTAAATGCCGAATTAAATAAATTACTCCCTGCGCTAACGATGCTTTCTACAGTAATGCAGAAATCGACAACTGAAGCGGCAAAGCTTGCGTTAACGAATCAGCGTCTTGCCAGCGAACAGGCCAAAACCGCCGCAGCAACGGCTAAGGTCGCCACCGCACAAAATCAGGCCGCTACCGCTGCCCAACGCCTCGCCACAGAACAGGCTCGTACTGCTGCGGCTGAAGCAAGGGCTGCTACAGCAGCGGCTCAGGCAGAAGCTGCTGCCAGGCGTCTCGCTAACGCGCAGAAGGAAACCGCAGCGGCCAACAACACGCTAAACACCAGCTTTTCCAGCCTGACAAAATCGGCGCTGGCTTTTGTGGGCATTGGGTTTGGTGCGCATGAAATACTGGAAACAGTTAACGCGTATACGGCTTTACAAAACAAATTGCAAATCGTTTCGGATAGTCAACAGCAAGTTAACGAGCTAACTGGTCGTTTGGGCCAAGTTGCAATTGCAACACGTTCAGACCTTGAAGCTACGGTTACTTCGTTTGCCAGATTTGATGCGGCCTTACAGTCATTGGGTAAATCCCAGGAAGAAAGCTTAAGACTTACCGAAACTGTAAACAAGTTGTTCGTTGTCGGTGGCGCTACAGCGGCTGAACAGGCTGGTGCTCTTATTCAGTTAAGCCAGGCATTCAATGCTAACGTGCTTCAGGGTGAAGAATACCGAAGCCTTGCCGAAAACATGCCTAAAGCTGTTAGAACCGCGATTGCATCGGTTCTTAAAATAAACGAATCTGCTTTAAAGCAAGCGGCAAGCGCTGGTCAAATTACAGGACAAGTTCTGTTTGAAGCCTTTAAAAAATTAGACCAGTTTGCCGACAGCAAATTTGCTAAAACTATTCCCACACTTGGGCAGGCGCTGAATGTCTTCAGAACTCAGGCTATTTTAGCGGCTGGTGAACTTGATAAAAAATTCGGCGTATCTTCGGCAATTGCACAAGGTGTTATCTACCTCGGCGACCATCTGAAAGAACTGTCGGTTATTATGGCTGGCGTAGGTACTGCGTCAATCCTGGCGTTTGGCCCTCAATTCTTGTCAATGCTGGCCGCCGCCCGTAACGCTGTGGTTGCTCTTACCGTAGCTATGGCCTCTAACCCGCTAGGTGCCGTAGCCGTCGCTCTGGCTGCTGCTGCGACCTATGTTGCCCTGTTCGGTGATGAAGTCAGTACCAGCGCTGATGGATTTGTAACGCTTAAAGATTCGGCTTTAGGTACATTTGATGTACTTTCTTCGGGATTCAGCGATTTATATGACTATCTTAACGACCAATTGAACGATGCGTTTTCTTCAGTAACCAGTTCCGCAAACGATATGTCAATTTCACTAGGTTCGGTTGTCGATGATATCGCGGATATATTCAAGACTTTAGTAAATGCAATTATCGGCTCATTCGACGCGGCGTTTTATGGGATTGTTCAGATATTTAGCGCAACGCCAAGTGAATTGTTAGGTATATTCAACGTAGCGGCACGCGGAATAATTCAGATTATTGAAGACCTTGTTAACACAATTGCAAGCGCACTAAATCAGTTATTTTCAGGATTTAATGACCTGGCTTCTAAAGTAGGTATTGACCAGATTTTTAACACTGATTTAAAAGTAGACCTTACGTCAGCAAAAGATTTGTTTAGCTCTGCTGGCGATGAGTACGGTTCAGCAATGGTCAACGGTATGGTTAGCCGAATCAGCCGTGATTATGTCGGTGATATTGGTAAGGCTATTGGTGGCGCATCTCAGACCCGAGCTGTTGACCGTTTGATAAATGACCTTGCATCCGGTAACACCTCGACGCTTCGCGGAAGCGGTCAGGATACGACCGGTGGACCACCTCAGAAAAAGAAAAAGGCTGCTAAGAAAACAGATTTGCAAAAAGCGCAAGAAGCTATTCTTAAAGAAGCAACTGGCGGATTGAAAGAATATAACTTACAGCTTACTGCTGCTAATAATCTTTTAGCTTCAGGTCAGATTACACAAGACCAGTATAATCGCGTAGTTCTTAAGGCTAGCGAGACTTATAAAAACGCCGCAGACCCTATGCGTGAGATTAATAAAAGTCTTTCTGACCAGCAAAAACTTTACGATTCCTTACCGGCTGACAGAACAACCGACCAGCAAGCGCAGCAAATTCAAAACGAATTGTTGTCTAAAGGTATTGTTTTAAATAAAACTCAAACGGAAGCGTTGCGCGACCGCATCAAAGCTATGCAGGAAATGCAACAGGTTGCCGGGTATCGTGACCAGATTTATAGCGAAAATCAGGGCGGTCAGAAAGATTTACAGAATCAGGCGACCGCGTACACTCAGGCATTTGCAGCCGGTGAAGTCGGTGCCGAGAAGTTTCAAATAAAGCTTAACGAAATCAATTTAGCAATGGCTAACCTGAATTTGCAAATGGGTAACGGTACTTTTGCCGACGGTTTAGTTGCATCTTTAGGGAAAGTTACCGAAGGCTATGAAGGGGTTGCGTCTGGACTAACTTCAACATTCGGAGACTTTTTCAGCGACTTCAGTAAAGGCTTTGCTGACAGTATTGGTCAGGCGATTGTTAGCGGCGACAACCTGGGCGAAAGCCTTCAGAATGTTGCGCAAAATGCTATCGGAAGCCTTATTAGCTCTTTAATCCAGTTGGGTATCCAGTACGCTATAAACGCGGCCCTGGGTAACGCATTCGGACAAGCATCAACTGCCGCCGCTGTTGGTCAGGCTGCTGTAATTTCTGCGGCATATGCAACGCCTGCGGCTCTGGTTTCGCTTGCCTCCTTCGGTGCTAACTCCGTGCCAGCTTCAGCCGGTATAGCCTCTACAGTGGCGCTTTCTCAGGGTCTGTCAGCGGTAGGTTCTGCTGGATTTATGACGGGTGGTTATACTGGGAACGGTGCAACTGACGCTATTGCCGGTGCCGTTCACGGTCAGGAATACGTCTTTGATGCCGCCAGCACAAAAGCGATTGGTGTTGACAATCTGGAAGCTTTACGAAGCGGCGCTAAATCGTTAAACTCATCTTCTAAATCAGCCGGTAAAGCTGTTGGCGGAATTGGTGACGTTAAAATTGACGTTCAAAATAGCGGAACCCCGCAAACATATCAGGCTCAGCAAGTTGACGAAAACACGATTAGATTGTGGGCAAGGGATGAAGCACAACAGGAAGTTAAAACTAATGCGGGCAATGTTGCTGCAAGGGACATGAGAAACCCTAACAGCAAATTGTCTAAAGCCCAGTCACAATCTACTACAGCAACAAGAAGGCGTAATTAATGGATAAGATAGGAATACCGCCAGACCAGGCTGCATACACTGTATCCAATGGAACCGGCATTAAAAGCACATTATTGGATGGCGGCTTAGGCCGCTATCGTTTAGATGTATTGAATGCATCTAATACAGTTAGTTGTTCATGGACTGTTAACAGAGAAGAATATAATTATTTAATGTCCTTCTTTAGAGTTAATGAAAAAAAAGGCGGCGCTGCATTCAATATAGATTTAATTCTGGATAGTTATTTTCCAGAAGAAAGAACTGCCCGATTAATACCCGGAAGCTGGGGACTAACTAGCCAGTCTGGTACAGGATACACAATCGGCGCACAACTCGAAGTAGAATCAATTCCCGCAGATGATGAATATGACCAAAGCATTGTTGATGTTATAGGCGCTTACGGTAGTTCTGAAAAAGCTGAATTGATTTTTGGTTTACTGCATAAACTAGTTCATGTTGATTTGCCTAATTTATATGATACCTCTGAAACGCAACTTGAAGTTTATAATCGGTTGCACACATTAATTAACTCAGATTTGCCGGTGGTATAATGTCTGAATATTCCGACTTTTTTCTTAAATCTAAATCAAGTATCGTAGGATTAGAAACGGTAGAAATATCACACCCAAAATTTAGTAAAGTTTATCGCCTTGTAAGAAATAATACTAAAGGAGTTTTGGCAAAAATAGAAGACGGTTCTACCGTACAGTTTGATTATTATCCTCTTAAAATAGAACTAGATGGAATGCGAGACGATTTAGATAGCGGAATGAAAATAACACTAGGTGACCTTAGCGAAATACTACCTGTTGAAATGGATAATTTAAACGGTGATTTTTCAGTTAAGCCCACAATTAAATACAGGGTTTATCGCAGTGATGATTTAAGCACGCCTATTTATGGACCTATTTCTTATCAAGCGGATGACATTTCTTTCGATGGCTTAGACTCAACAATTGACGCGCAAGCGCCTAGCTTAAATAATAACAGAACTGGAATACTTTATGATTTATCGGGCAAGTTCAGAACTCTTAAAGGCTTCCTGTGAGTGTTGATAAATATCTCGCCAGAACATATAACCTTCGTGACTATAACTGCGCACATTTTGCTTGTGACGTATTCGAAGATGAAACTGGTAAAAATTTGCGCGGAATATTAACAGGACTTTTAAAGCCAGCCGCTGAACGTGTGGCAAGCTTTAAAGACTTACGAAAAATGATAAAATTAAACGAACCTGTTTCGCCCTGCATCGTGCTTTATCATAATCCAGGCGATGTACCTCATGTTGGTATTTATCTTCGCGGCAGGGTTTTACACATAACTCACGAAGGTGTAAGATTTGAAGATATTAAACAGGCTGGGTTATTTTTTAAAATTACAAGGTTCTACACATGCTGAAAAAACTGATAGTTATTGAAAACACGTTAGAGCCTGACGAATGGGAAACATTCGATAATGTGGAAAGCTACGGCAAAAGCTTGTCTGAAAAATTTCAAAATTTTCCAGATACCGCCAGACTTTACCATATCGAAATTTCAGAAGACAATGACGTTACACCATACGATGAAAACTCGGTAGAAAAGCTTGAATCTTATGAAGGTATTGTTTATTGCGTTGTTTATCCTGCTGTTTTCGTTTTGGGTGCTATATTTGCGGTAGTGTCTGTAATTTCAGCATTGAACCGAAGCACACCTTCGTTAAACACTCCTAAAACTAAAGATTCATCAAACAATGAACTAACCGACAGAACTAACGAAGCCAGGCCCGGTAAACGCGTGCCTGATATTTACGGGCAAGTTCGTTCAACTCCTGATTTAGCAACAGTGCCATACGTCGTAATGGATAATAATCGGGATGTTGAAATTTGTACTATGGTTGTTGGTCGCGGTACATATGAGATTCTCGATTGCCAGGATGATACCAGTAAGTTTACAGAAATTGCAGGAAACTCTGCGCAATTCTACAGGCCTAACACCGACATTGTAAATACCACGCCATACCTAACTTTAGGCACACCTTTTGCTCAGCCTTTATATAATGTTGAAAAATCTTCTTCAGTAAACGGGCAGACCCTTATAGCCCCTAACCAAAACACGTTAAAAGGTGATAAAAACATTCGCTTTTATGGACCGGACCAGATAACTATGGATGGTACGGCAAATGACTTTAGCGATTTTTTTTCCGCTGATGATATTTTAATAATATCAAATAGTGTTACCGACAGTAACACCGTTAATCTAAATGGTACTTATCAGATAGTCTCATTAAGTTCAAATGTCATAACTCTATCTAATCCGTCTTTGATAAACGCTAACTGGTCAACTCTTTCAACTACTAACCCGACTGGTGTTTCTAGTGCGATATTATCAACCAACTCCGAAAAATGGGTCGGTCCTTTTGTTTTAGCTATGGCTGAACGTAACCGAATTATTGCGAATTTCATTGCGCCAAACGGTTTGTTTAGTATTGGTCCAGATACAGGCGGTCAGTTTAAATTATCTGTTCAGGTTCAGTTAGAAGTAACGCCAATTGATTTAAACGGAATAGCAACAGGCGCATCACAACTTTATGAGGCAACAATAACCGGGTCAGCCACAAGCAGGGATTCGGCTGGAATTACTATTGACGTAGCCACACCGTTCACAGGCCGCTGTCGTGTTAGAGCCAGAAGAATAACAGGGCATGAAACTGATGATAACGCATGGACAGACAGCGTTAGGCTTCGTGATATTTACGCTGTGGAAAGTATATCTAGTTACACTTATGGTGATGTAACTGTAATAAGAACTAAAACATATGCAACACCAGGGGCTTTAGCCATAAAAGACCGTAAACTGAATTGTCTAGTTACCAGACAGATTCCAGTCAGAGTTTCGGGTGACACTTTTACAGATGAACTGTATTCAACCTTAAACGCTGCTGATATAATATCATCCATTTCCTTAGACCCGATTATTGGAAATAGAACAAAATTAGAAGTTGATTTTGACAGCATTTATAACGCTGTAAATGAAAACATTAATTATTTCGGAACTGATTTAGCCGCAAGATTTTGCTATACATTAGACGATTACTCAATGTCTTTTGAAGAAACTATTAATACAATATGCGGAGTAATATTTTGTGAAGGCTACAGACAGGGGAACAAGCTTAAACTTTTCTTTGAGCGTCAAACGGACGACAGTCTTATACTTTTTAATCACAGAAATAAAATACCCGCTAGCGAAAGTAGAACTGTATCTTTTGGAAATGAAAACGATTACGACGGTATTATAGTGAACTATGTAGATAAAGACGACTACGATAGCCAGATTAAGTTCTATATCCCTGAAGATGGGTCTGCAATCAATCCTAAAACCATTGACGGTTACGGTATTCGCTCTGACGTGCACGCACATCTTTTTGCTTATCGCCAATGGAATAAGATTAAATATCAACACACGACTGTCGAATTTCAATGTACACAAGAAAGCGACTTGCTTATCCGCAACAATCGCTTTCTTAATTCAGACAATACAAGACCTGACCAACAAGACGGGGAAATCCGAGCTGTAAACGGGCTTGAATTATTCTGTTCGCAGAACGTAGAGTTTGCCGAAGGCATTATTTATAGTGTATTCTTACAGCTAAGTGACGGGACAACAGAGTCAATCCCGGTAACCCCAGGAACCATGACAGACTCAATTATTTTGGCAAAGGCTCCGAGACTTCCGCTTGTAACAGAATCAGACTATTACGCCAGAACGACATATATTATTGTGGGCAATAACGATAAACGACAAATGGCGTTTCTTTTAACTGAAAAGAGCCAGGAAAGTACATTTGTTAATACAATTACCGGATATAACTATTCGGACGATTACTATAAAAATGATTCCGATTTTAAAAACGGAATTGTAACAGAGGGTTAAACAATGGCTATAATTTCTAAGGCTCAGTTAGAACAAGCGTCAACTGATGCAACATATTTAAACACCTTTGTTCACGGTGGCTCATCGGAAACTATCCCAACTAACGAGGGATTAAAACCTACTATTGCCGGGATAGTTCAACAAGCTTTACAGGCTGCTAGTTTAGATACCATTCCGGGTTATACTTTTACAACAGGATACACATTAACTAGCCAAATCAGGCGCTCCTTTATACTACCACCGGTGAATATTATCGCTGGACCGGCACATTCCCTGCTGGGGGTTACGTAGTTCCTGCAAACTCAACGCCGACCAGCAGCGGTGGTATAGGCCCTGGTAAATGGCTTAGTGCCGGTAGCGGTGCATTAAAAACAGACCTCGCTTCAGGTGCAGCGCCTGTATTACTACAAAAAGCCAAAAGTACTAATTTTTGGATTGATGTACATACAGATGCAAAAATTCATCGTATAAATGACCGCGTTTTAGTTGGTTCTGCTGCCGATAATGATGGAAAAATATTAACTGACAGGACTTCGGCTAATAAGGATTGGCTAGAATTAACACGTAGCTCTACCACAAATAACGCACAACTAACAGTTCTTTCTACCATAGGGCAAGGTGCTATTATTGGTGGTTCCCGAACTTCCGATAGCGGCCTGGCTGGTTCAATGGGTTCTATCGGAATCCAGGGCTGGGGAATTAACGATAATATAACAAATGTTCAAACCACCTACGCCGCTTATTTTGAAGCAAGGCGTATGGCTGGAGCAGGCGCTACGCATGGTTTTGAAATTGACGTAATCAACTACGGCAATAACGTAAATTTACAACCGTTCAATATGTTTCAGGACGGCTTAACAGCCGCTCAATGGGTTGCGTCTGGCGGTGAACTCTCAGTAACCCCGGCATCTGTAGCTATCGCTATTATTAACAATGGTTCAACTTTTAATAAAGGCATTGTTTTTCATTCTACGTCTATTGAAGGCGGTAATGGAATTACCGGTGGCGGTTCAGCGATTGAAATGGCGTTAGGCCACCAGATTAACTGGATGTATGGTAGTGGTAGTAATGGTGCATCTATAACATCCAGCGTAAACACGGCGGCGGCTTCACAAAACATTAATATGTCGAATGCTGGTTTATTGTTGCGAAACTCAGTAAATACCAATATGTTACAAGTTGGTGTTTCAACTGCATACGCAAATGGATTAAATATTTTACCTGCTGCGGCAGGTGTTGGACCAACCATCGCACCAATAGGCACAGACGCTAACATTGATTTAAGATTGGCGTCTAAAGGTACTGGACTAATAGACCTTCGTGGTGTAACATCTGTTGCTACTGCCGGTTCACTGGCAGGATACATAACGATTAAAGCAAACGGTGCAAGCTTTAAATTGCAAATTTATAATCCATAAAGATTGGGGCATATATGTTTACAATAACATTAAGTGAACAGCAGTTAAAAATTATAGGTTCCGCTTTAGCTCAGATGCCATACGGTACTGTAGCTAATCTGGTTGACTCAATAAATAATCAATTTATTGAGCAGAATCAGCCAAAAGAAGATGTTCCAGAAATTGAACCAGAAAGAGAATAATTTTAATAAAAAAATAAAAGCCCCGAAAGGGGCTTTTTGTTAATCGAATAAATCTAAAAGTTTACTTCTTTGGTAGTAGCTCAAATCAAACAACATTTCAACACATTCTTTATAATACCAGTCGTAATCGATATCCTCCGGTAATTCTTTTGGCAAATCCATACAGGGTTTGGCCCCGTCACTTTTGCCGACTTTATTGCCGCTACCCACATAAGTTATCGGTCCGGGCGATTCCTTACTGTAGTACCATCTCACAGCCTTCCCTAAGTAAAGCCCGTCTTTATTGCCACCACCTTTAACATTCTTAATAGAAATAAAACGAGTTATGTCGCGGCATGCCTTTATTGTATTTTCAATCGGAATACTTTTAGTAATTAATTCACATACCGCTGTCGTACAAATAAGCGTTGCCGGATTTTTATGAAACCGGAAAATGGCGGCTTTTGGGTCGCTCCAGGGGTCGGCGTAAGCCCCTTTTAGCTTAACCTTGCCGCCAGGTTTAACGGCTATATAATTATTAATATCACGACTATAAAGAGAATCATATTGCGTTTCCTCTGTTTCAAATCGGGTTATCTTCTCCCAGTGCGATATAATCCCGTTCATTTCATCCATACGTTTTCGCGGTGCTTTATTACTATCCCATCGGTGTTAGCTGATATTACATGAATGCCAGAAAGTTCTAACATTTCAATAAGCATTAATAACGACAATTGACCTGTAAGCGTAACAGCTAGCAGTAAATCAGGCGAATAAAGAACTGAATACTTAGAGCCGAATTTACCAAAACCGCCGTTAATGGTGATTTTTAATGCGTCTGCGTCAATACTGTTACCTGACTTTTTAGCGGCAAGACGTTGCTCTACAATCGCGTTATAAACCTGAAGGAATGACGGCCCCAAATGCGAAGGATAAAGACCCAGGTTAAGTATGATGCGCGGGTAATAGCTGGCAACGTCACGGTCTATAAGCTGGAAATCGTCGTCTGATTTGTGGGCAATTGTTTTTTTCGCAACTGTGCAATCCGCCCATTCCAACTTTATATGTCGTTCCGTAGAAATCAAACTTATAACCAGCCTCTTTTTCGTCGTCGCCTTTATCTGTTTTAAGTTCATCTGGCATCAATGGTGAACCACCTTCGCCTAAACTAAACGTAGCTGAACGAACTAATTCCAGTACCTTTTTAAGTTCTGGTGTATGAAAACTGCATATAATCAGGTACGTCATAGCGACAATTGTAATACTGGCTTAATTTAGGCTTATAAATCTTTTCGCCTGAAAGTTTACCTACTTCATGCGATATTACAGCTTCAGCTATTTGCGCATCCGATTTAGACCTTAAATCCTGATTGTATTTGTCACTTAATCTATACCGTAGTTCCATCTGGTCTTTAAGATTAATCCAAATAAGAATCGTTAAATCCAAGTCATTTATGCAGTAATGCCGAACATAATCAGCCTGCTGACGACTTAGGCGGGCATCTGGCGGAAAAGGTAAATCCTGCATACGTTCGCAATTTAAGCGACCGCCGTAAAGCTTAAGGCTGGCTGAAAGCGGGCAAACTTCGATTAAATCAATATGGTTAACGCGTGGAACTTCAAGTTTATATTCTTCCTCAAAATCTGAAATCCACAAGTTATCCTGAATAATACGGTCAGATGCTCCTTTTAGCGTCAGTGTGTCGGCACCGGTAAGACCCAGTGCCAGCATTAGCATATCGTATTTTTTAGAGTTAAATCCTATTATTATGTAATTCCAGATAACCCAACGAAGCTTTTCATAGTTAAAGTTACGGTCATCCTGTTTGTATATTTCAAATGTTACGACTAATTGCGTTGCCGGATGCTTAAACGCTACCAAATAATAATCGTAATAACATTCAATATCGAATACTAACGGAGTGCGCGCGTTATCCATTAACTGCTGGTCTGTGAACTCTGTATAGGGTATTAGCTCGAAAATCATATTTGCGTATCTCTGAATTTGAGAAGCATTATTTTACCCCGAGTCTTTTCGCCAATAAACTGTATAGACTCGGATTCACTTTTAAAGTCAGCCTGTGTCATTGCGTTACGGCAAAGGTTAACCAGCTTAACGCTAACGCCCATCCCTTCGGCCAGGTCTGGTAATCCTTCAACCTCATAGGACGCACCTTTATGGTCATACATTGAAGTTCTGATTTTTTCATTATGAAATAAAACTGAACCAGTTTCTGAATCAATGAACGAAGCCACGCTATCAAAGCCTTCATAGAACAGTTCCGGTAAAGGAAGGTAATTATAATCCTTTTTAAATAGTCTTGCTATATCCGGGAATTTTCCGTCAATCAAACTTGTTTTAATAAATGACTCATCGTCAAAATAAACGTTACCGACTTATCGCTAAACCCCAATCCGCTTAGAGTTTTGCCACACTTTACCACAGCCAGTGCGGACGCACGCGGAACCAGTAGCCCTGGCGGCAGGTCTATGCCGTGCCAGTATTCGATAATCGCATGGCCATTTGTGGCGCTGGCTGTGTTGGCCTGTAGCAGCACACCGGTTATCCCTGTGCGTGTCTCAGACTCATTGATTAACGGGGCCAGGATGCCGAATGCGGTCGAAATTTCGGGGGTTAGTGCTGCAACCTGTTTGTCAGGGTACAGCGGCGGCATAGAAGTTAATTCAGCACAGGGGATGTTAGCCCGAAGTTTATCGGACTGAATTACAAGCAGTGATTCGGTATGCTGCGTGAGACTTAACGTTTGCCCACACTTGGCTAGTGCTTTCATTAGCGTTTCAGTGTGTGGCGCAACCGAAATATCTTCTTCGATTTTATGGCCTACCGTTAAAATCCCGTTAGTCGCCATAGCCATACCGTTGTTTAGCTGGCAATGAGTTTCCCATGGCAAGCCTTCACGCTTCTGAGCCATGAACAGGAACTTCAGCGCATCATGCAGCGCTGAACCGGCTTTAGGTTTTTTAATTGCACGCGAACGCGGTACTTTAGCCATTAGTCGATACCCCTCATACTCAAAAGAACAAAATTTTCTTTAAAGCTTGATAAATCGGCAATATGGATAACTAAACGAACAACTATTTTCCCTGTATATCCGTTTTTTATATCCCATTCCTTTAGCTTTAAGTAATCACCTACCTTAAAACGACGGTCATTTTCCCTTACTTCTGCAAGCTTAACGCCTGCGGCAACAGGGACAAAATGCTCAGGTAAAATCTTCAATTCGTGAATCATAGTAACCTCAAAATGGGATATCGTCGTTGTTTTCAAATCCTTCACAACCACTTGCGATAATTCTCGCTGGCGGTCGCTGGTTGCCGTATTTGGAACAGACTTCCGTAGCTTCATCAAAGTGTTCGCATACGATACAGTTACGAGGATTCATTGTAATCGTAACGTCAATTAAACGCAACAGATTAGCTTTAACCATCTCTATCTTATGGAACTGTGACCAGTATTCGTCAGAACTCATAACCTACCACCTGCGGGTAATCTTTAGTTTTGCCTGGGAACTCTACGCGAATTCTTGCTGGCGTCCTGAAGCTGTCAACGTAACGTAACGCTTCTGCTGTTGTTTCTGGTGCTTCAACTTTGCTATGCTGCATCCACCAGTTAACCGCCGTTTTGCGGGCTGGGCCTTTACCTTCAAGTGTAACCCAAAAGTTATACGATTTGAATTTGCAAAAGTATGTAACTTTAATTGATTGTTTGCCACCTTCTTTAAAATGTGGCGTATACATAACTTTAGTTACATCGAATACTTCAATCGTTTTAAATTCTTTTTCTTCTTTAGCGGCGGTACGAATAAGTTCATCCATCCCCGCTGTATGGAATATCTTTGTTTTAAACTTGAATTCTTTACCACAACAACAACAGAAACGCGCTGCACCATAGTTATACGTCCCGCAACCCTCTGTTGTTACTGAACGACCTTCGTATTCATTTTCACATATCTTAACGATAACGTCACCGCCACCACCTTCACGGGGTTTTCCCGGAATCACCGGGTCATTGATTGGTCCCAGGCGCGGCACGTTACCAGCAAAGTCCAGATACACGCAGTATTCTTTACCGGCCCAGGGTGCTGGCCTTGTTCCGCGCCCGGCCTTCTGAATATATTTCGACGTTGAGTTAGTCGCCTGAAGGTCAACAATCAGGTCAGTTGGCGGATGGTCAAAGCCTGTTGTAAGCTTGTTCATATTGACAAGCGCCGTTAATTCACCAGCCTTAAATGCGTTAATCCTGTCGGTATTTTCCTGAGACGAAAGTTTTGAATGAACAAATGAAGCGTCAACACCTAACGAGTTAAGCATACCTGAGAGTGTTTCGGCGTGATGAATGTCGGCGGCAAATACCATCCACGCTTTACGGTCGGAACAAAGCCTTATTGTTTCCTCGCAAGCTTTCCATGAAATTTTATCGTTATCTGAAGCCGCCGCAAGTTGCTTCTGGTTAAATTCACCAGCCACCAGAGAAACAGAAGACAAATCAATTTTAGTTTCTGTCGGACGCGGGAATAAAGGCGCTAAGAAGCCTTCAGCAATAAGGCGGTTAAAACTCATTACGTCGGTTCGGTCATAACATACATGTGTGAATATGCCGCCTTCAGTAATCATGCCCATTTTTAAACGGTATGGCGTTGCAGATAAACCAATTACCTTAAGGAATGGGTTAACCTTTTTAAGTTCTGAAATGGCCTTCTGATACATTGTTTCATCGTTAGGCCCGATAAGGTGGCATTCATCGACAATCAATAAATCCATCCAACCAAACTTTTCGATAGCTTTAACAACTGACTGAACGCCACCAAAAATAATCGGCAACGCAGTATCCTTACGACCAACACCGGCAGAAAAAATACCTGCTGGTGCTGTAGGCCATACCGCTGTGAGTTTTTCGAAGTTCTGTTCAATTAGCTCTTTTACGTGAGTCAACATCATTATCCGCTGACCCGGCCAGTTAAACATTACTCGACGAATGAACTCAGCAATAACCAGACTTTTGCCCGTTCCTGTGGGCAATGCAATAACCGGGTTTCCATCAAAGCGGGCGAAATAATCAAAGATTGATTGAATCGCTTCTTCCTGATAATAACGCAACTCAAACATTATACTTAATCCTCAACAATAATACTTATCCAGTGGTCGCAGCCTTTAGCTATAAAATCTTTAGGGATGTTACCGTTATGCTTAGCGCAGTACCATTCTTTGTTTTCTACGGGTTTAGCGTGCTTACAGCTACGGCAATTCATTTCAGCTTTTTCGCCCATATGACATACACCCTTTTTATCGCAATACGTGCACGCTAAAAAAGTAGGGTTTTCGGAAATTCGCGGAGGTGCTTTATCGCTAAAAATAATCTGTTCGGCTTTGCCTAACATAGCCGTTCCGATATCCTTGCTTAGTTCGACAATTTCAATATAAATATCATCATCGTTTTTATTAGCTACAAAGAATAAAGCAAACCGAATATCCATCAAGGCGCCGTAGGCGGATTCCTGCGCCATATATACAGGCTTATGCTGCTGCAAACCTTTGGTTGTATAACCAGTGAATAACGCCCCTGTTCCCGATGTTTTTATACTGCACAGAACAGGTTCATCAATTCCGTAACGTTCGGGTAATTTAACCACTGCGTCAACTGACCCGCCAAAATGGCCGTAATGCGCAGATACTTTAATCTGAC
>JAJGRX010000694.1:0-30286 GCA_025461125.1 Carex kokanica
ATTTTACTCAACAGAAGACTCTCAATACATATTTAAAAAAATATATTTAATTCTTCTTTGAATACTAATACATCTGGTACTCTTTTTATTATTCAATAGCAACCATTGCTGTGTCCACAGCCGGGTTGTGTCCATTTATTCTCAAAATTGAGATGCTGCATCATGTCATGTCATGGTCGGACACTTTTGTCTCTATCCATGCTACATAACATATGAAACCACTTGCCCCAGAGTTCCTTACTAATTTAAAACAAGTATCCCACATGCTCTACTAATTAGGAAGATAAGGAGCAATTTTGAATACTATTAAACAGGTGATGTTAACCATCTTTCAAAAGATGAATGTGAAACGACCTAGCAAATGAAGGGTCCAGCATGGCACATTTTAATTTTAATCGATGCTGGCACACAAACTTCTGTAACATTAAGAAAGAAGTGTACCATTCTGGGATAAATGACAAACGCCAGCTCAATATGCTTTCTAGTTGAAGCCGAAAAGATGTATAGCTAGTGACCATCCACTTTAGAGCACCATCATCATAAGAAGGGACCCTCCTTTTCTATGACCTATGTTTGCAATAAAAAGTGGAATAGTTTAACCAAAAAACAAATGGTATACAACTCAGGTAGTCATGAGCTGTGTAAATAATGATATAAAGCTAACCTTGGGAAATTGCTCGAGATTCAGATTTAGCAAAATTTTGCTATCCTCGAGCAATCTGCGCTATACATCAGCATTACACTTTGCACCATCCCAACTAGTGCTTTTATGCCACCATCCTCCTTCAGTTGCACATGTAATTTCTCTGTAATATTAGAGAACTACATTTAATAAATCCAAACCTGAGAACAGCCATGCCTAATGAAATAAAATCATAGTTTATTACCATTTCCACACAAATTAGCGATTGCACCTGCCACCATCCTAAGAGTTTGAGGATCATCAATTGTAGTTGCTACATTTGCTAATAGACTGGGCACCTCCTTTATTAATTATTAATGTTTGGTTTGTGTCCTACAAAATAATATGTGTTAATTTCATTTAATAATACCTTTCTACGAGGAATACTCCCCTTCTCATTAAGAGATAAGGCTACCTCAATATTTCCCAGAAAAGGCAACTAACCATTCATTGCCAAGTTGGCAATAGCGCCAGCTGTTGCTCTATGTATAATGATGTTTTTCTGAGGTTTCTAGAAGAGAAAAGAGAGCTCTAACCCGCCTTCCTCTATGATTTTTGCTTGATTAATATCTAAAAAGTAATAGAGATATGTCATGGTTAAAGAACATTAAGCTTGCTATTATAATGAATTTTGATTTAATGTTCACCAACTTTCATAAATAAAAATGCTCTTGCATTAATTGTAATTAAGTCAAGGGATAAAGGGTAATGAAACATCATGATTTCTTAGTACGTTCTAATGCTACAAGACACCAAAAGAATTAAATAAGCAGGGCCCCACCTTACAATAGATAATTCATGAGTCCTTTAGATGTTTGGTAATCTTTTTCATATCAAAGAATTAAAGGATGCATTAACATGTTATTGAGAATACGAAAACTGCACCAGTTGATTTAAATAGAATTATCAAAACCTCAGAATTTATATTATCATCTACAGGAAACTAGAATTAATCTAAAGATTAAAAAATGCAGTATATCTTTATCAACACGTGCAAGTACATGTTATTCTAGAATATGGATGATCAACATTCAGCTGCTTCTATCTTTGCATCAGGAACAAAAAACATTTAACTTTTTTGAATTATTCTAATTCAAATTCGATTTAGATTAATTTTTGTTGATGTAGTATCATTGAAAAATAAGGAGAAATTTCATGTCTAACTTAGCAAAGCCTCCATGCCCAATAATACATACACCAAGATAACACATGTCAACAAAATGGAAGATGTTGCATTTAATTTTCATATCATAAATATATAAAGCATCCTATGGTGTTCCTTTTCCTTGGACATCTAGTTCAAAAGTTTTGTAGGGAAATATAAGATGTTTCTCATTCAGTGGTTATTACAATACTTTTACGGGGTACATGTGAAACCATTATAACAAATCAACAATACTAGATGGTAGGGTCTGTTTCCTTCTTTTCTTTCATTGATTGGCATGTGGGAACATCAAAACAAGCACCAAGGAAAACTGAGGATGTTGTAATTGGGACAGATTATATTGACAACACTTATGTGACAGCCACAACAACCAACAACTGATTATCAAAATAAAATAAAAAAGTAAAATTACATATATTTTCTTTGTAGTTTAGATAGGTTAGGTATCACATCTGGTGTAATTTTAAACAAATTGATCGTCCATAATTTAAAAAATTAGTCAAAGCACTTGATCTGTAACAGAACAATTCCCAAATGGTATCGAATTTGTTACACACCTATCTAAACTATAGAGAACACACATTACTTTAAAAGTGGATAGCCATTGTTCTTGGCTGTCGTGGTTGTTAGTATATCCCTCCCATTGTAATTACTTTAGCATGAAATTAGTTTACCAAATTACATTTTTTTTGTGAACACCAAAGCAATGCTCAAGGTAAAATATGTTATAAAAATCACCTTCAGCAGCACAGTTTGCAATCACTTTCACGGCATGACATTGCACGTCCAGATCCTCAGATTTTAGGAGAGCAATAATGGTCGAAAGGCCAACTGAACAAAAGCAACAATTTCATGAGATGAAATGCTCATATTAGAATTGGAAAACAAAAAACAAGCTCATGAACTTACAAGAAGATAAGAATGTCATGTTTCTGAAAATTCACATAGCCAAATCCCATATTCTATTATTTTTTGTAAGGGAAGATTGTACATGAAATGACACATTGCTCAATGTAAGATCAGGCAAAATTTGAGTGGTAATTGACAAAACGTAAAGTGGTCCAGTTCAAAGCAGATAAGTGATTCTTGGTAATATTGCTAAGAGACATTCTGAACATTGATTGACAAAAGAAAAAAAAAATACCTCCTTCAAAAGTCCTGGATCTAGTATCATTTTGACCAGAATCCCTTGATTTGCCTGTCCTAGGCAGGTAAACCCCACCGGCACTAAATCCCGATGTAGTCCTAAGCATGCTAGTCCCTCTCTAATTAAAATTAACACGAAAACAAGAAAAACAGTTAACAAACAGTATACCCAAGAACGTTTATTTTTAATTTCAATAATTTGATACCTCCAGTTGCTCTGCACCATTCTTACTGACAGCCTTTTTCAACTTAAGGATTTCATCTTCAAGACTTTCCTGTGTCTTGATTCTTGCATCACCTTTTCTTGCATAGATTTAAGCTCTTCATAAATCAAGTCCTGCAGAAATCACAAGATGCCTTTTTAGTTCAGTAGAGGTAATTGATTCAACAATAAATTCATAAATTTTAGTAACTTGTGTAATTTAACCTTCTCTGACAGGAGTTGACTGTTCTTTGCTTCTAACTGCTGGATTTCACTCCTTGACTCTTCTTTAAGTTTATGTAGCAGCTCCTTTTGGAGTTCCTTCGCGTTGCTATATTCCTGCATCTGAAAATCTTTATTGAGAAACGAAAATCACTTTGTTCTTTCAGCATATCATATCCAGCTAAGAAATTGGGCTAAAAAATATTTCAAAGATATTTTGGGATCTCTTTGGCAGTACCAAAGCAAGAGGCTAAAATGGTCAGTTTACAAAAAGCTCATACGGAATACTTACCTTTGAAGAATTATCATTGCTAGCCACTTCTTGGCAGGCCCCACGCAACTCCATTTCCAAATAGGCACACCGAGCTTGCTCTTCTTCTACCTTGCCAAGCAATTCTTTGATTCGATCCTCATACATCTGACTCGAATCTGACAAAGCCTTTTTGTATTTGGAGTTCTCAAGCTGTTGTTGCTACTAGCAAGTAACAATTAATCTTGTATCAGCATGGCGAGATAGATTGAAAATGTAAATGGTCTAATTATGCAAATGTGTGAAATTAATCAACAGAAGTTATCCACTAGGTGGTTTTTGGCTTCCAGCGACTAGCATATGTCTAGTAGCAGTACAATAAGTGGTGCTGCATACAATTATTTATCCTCAAAATTTTGCAGTTATGCTTAGATGGCTTAATTTGCACAATCAAATCTCAATTCAACCATTTCACTCCAACTATCCCTCAAATTTGCATATGCAACTCAATCAAGCCTTAGATAAACCAAATTCTTCCATCGTAGACTACCCAAAATTACACAGTATAAACATTAAAGAAGCAAAAGGAGAACAACATAAATAACAAAGAAAAAAGAGACATAGAAATGTGACCATATTGGCAGGAACATAACACTATGAGACTCAAATCTGGAATGGTACTGATATATCCTGATATAGGTTGCAACACATTCACCCATACGACAGAGGTTAATTTTACCTTGTTTTGGCTCAGCGACATCTCCATCTCAACAACTTTATCAGAGAGTAAATTGTTTTGTTCTCTCTCATCATTTAACTCTTCCATCAGCTTTTTTATCTCCAATTTCATGCAATTATTTTCCTTCTCCAAATTCTAGCAAAGAAAGGATTTTGTCAGGCAACTTATATCAAGCTCAGTATTGGATGTTAACATAGAGAGGGAATACGATCTCAACAAATTAGAAAAAAAATAATAGAAGGAACAATCATTGCTAGCATGCCAGCAGCCTTAGAGGAAAGTGAAGCAGACCTCGCACTTCATGGTAAAGGTCCTTTTAAGTTCAGCTAAAGATTCTTCAGACTTCCTCAACTTTCTTTCGATCTTTGCTTTCTCTTCCTGCCTGATCTTTTGTACCCTTTCTAACTCTGAGGTAAGAGAATCCACCTGACACTCCAGCTTTTTGTATAAACTCTCATAATCCACCTCCTCCTTCAGCTTTACAGTATTAACTATTTTCATTGCCTGAAAATAATCAGAAAACATATGCAATACAACTCATTTCTAGATGTAATAATATGAACAGATTATACACGAGATTAAAAAACTAAGAAAATCAATGGTTAAAATAAAAAAAAAGCATGAGTCTTAACTAGAGGACCAAAACAACTAGTGCTGGCCATATTAGTGATGTCCTCAACTACAAAGATAAAAAAATGTGGCATTATTTTACTAGTAGATATGCTCATTAAGGATTGTTGCCAGAAAAGATGACCAGTCTAGAAACACACCTTAGGAAAAAAAATATATATGTATATAATAACAAAACTTACTCTCTGGCCAAACATAATTGTGCTTGAAGTTTCAGAATAATAACGCACAGATGGCCCAATTGTTATTATAAGAGAAGTCCTTGCAGTGCCTGAATGATGCAAATTCAAAATAGTGTAAAACTTCTGTTTATTATAAAAGTCGAGTATAGACTACTAATTTCAATCGGAAAAAAAAAATTGGTCAGTTGTTTCCAATTAGACAACAAAAAAGAACAGGACTCACAATGTAATTAACAGTAACATCATTACAAAATGCTATGATTAGTTAAAGGTCACCATGAAAATGATGCCCATCATGAATACTGTTTTCCTCATTTGTCCATACTATGGGTGTCAACTAACAACCTGACCTGAACTGGCGGCCCAGCCTGACCCAAACCTACCCGATGGTAAATGGGTTGAATATAGGTCTAGGATTTTTGACCCCCCCTATCGAGTCAAACCCGACTCATATGATTGTGTTTTGCTGGATTTAGTTTGAAATTTTGTACAAATTAAGATATTATTACATACTAATTAAGATTTATTATATATTAAGTGAGAGTAAGTTGCATAAATAGATAAAAAAAAAATTAATAAGTAATCGAGTTACACGAGTTGGTCGACTCATGACCTGTTGGATCGGTCAGGTCCGACCCGTCAAAGAAAACAATAAAATAATGCCGACTGCAACCCGACTCGACCACTGGCACCCCTAATTCATATGCATTCTTACAAATGGAGTAAGGCTACTCTCAAAAGAGTTGAAGCCAATAATGCCCACCTTAAGTGGGCTCTCGGTAAATTAATCACCCTAACAGAAAAAAGTGACAAAAAAAGAAAGGTAAAGACATAAGTACCTCCAAAAGAATCTCGGAGAATCCTAGTCAGCTTAGAATCTCTTGTTGGAATATAAGGGCTATTCTCAGCTAATGCATTGATGCACTTTCCTAGTGATGTGAGGGAAAGGTTTATAAACTTCGCTTCCTCAAGCAAGTGACCTTCAACACTACCTGAAAATCAAGAGATGCATCAATAGTACAATAAATTTGCAGTAAAAAAATATCAGTAAGATGTGACTGATGTATACCTGACTTGTCTATCCTTTCTGATCCAGCAAGATCAACAATAAGCAACTTGCTTTTGAGAACTATAGGTACATGATTCGAATTTGAAATGTCATCTGTACTAGTAGCCACAGAGGTCCCATCATTTTCATCTTTTACTTTAACACTTCTCTGTACTTGGACCTGTTCATGGAGTACGATATTATAAGATACTTAGCGTAAAGGATTGTCATACTAGTTCAAGCAAATACATTACAATCATACCATTTTTTAGTTGAAAATTAGTTAATATGCTAACGAGGAGAAGGTGAAAATGCAAAATACAAATCCAACTAGAAATCATAGTCTATAGAACATTCATTATTTTGGTGTCTTGGCCCAACTTTTTTTTATGAGACTTGGTCTTTTGAGAAAAATTAGTGTTGTATTAGTTATGGTCCATACCACTAAAATAGCATGGCTTCTAGAAGATTCTGTGTTGAGCTTAGTGTTAGAAGCATATCTGTTTGCCTCTCCATATTGCACAAGTTCATTGAAATGGTTAAGATCTCTTAGCTCAACTACAGCTGCACCAGGAAGGGAAACTTCACCGGATTTTGCATCTTCAACTATAGAAATGTTGGTCTTGTCCGGTGCTAGTAGATCTTGCAAAGATTCTAGATACAACTAGACATAAATATACACAAAATAGTAGCTTTAAGTACTACACAGAATCGAGGCGGATCAAAAAGAAAGAAAATATGACAAAGGGTCCCATACCACCAACCTTTTATGATAATTCCATCTCCCTATGAACTTTATGAGACAAACTGCATTTATTCAATGATGGTTCATGCAATTACATATTTTAATTGCAAGGCCGACTACGAATGTTGTGTTTTTATGTATTCCGGATGGAAATTCCAGTCAAATTATGCGAAACAGGTTTTTTAATTACAGGAGCACCACGGACTAGGTTTTGTTCTGGTATTAATGAACAACAAACCAGGTTCTGAAACAATTGTGGGTGGAAGGGGGGGGTCATTTTTGTCAGTTTTCACCATTATTCTTGAGTGAGGCGTGATTTAGGATTTCAGTTAATCCACTTCGTTCCATACAAACAAAGGGCAGTCAGGTGTAAGAAATAGTGATAAGCCCTAACTACTTTTGTTGATTTTACTGCAATGCTTGCACAGAAACTGCAGAAAATAGGCAAGCAAAAATTACAAATACTTTCAAGTTTTGACAAACCTGAAGGTATGAAATAGCAACTGAGTCTGTCGAGGGAGAGACGCTAGCAAGGATGTCCTCTAAAGCCCTGACCATAATACCACGCTCTGATGGGTCATTTTTCCCAAGGTGACCCATTGTGTAGGTTTTTCCCGTGCCAGTCTGGCCATAAGCCATCACTGTCCCATTATACCCTTCCAATACACTCTACAATAAAAGAGCGACACCAATTAAGATCTACATCGCAACAGGAGCTCAAAATGTTCTAATTCTAACTAGGGTATTGATCAATTCTGATTTGCTTAAAAATAAGTTGAATCATCTTTGAATCACAGTAGGCACTAAATGTAGCCTTGAGCACCAGTTTTAGTACGCTTATGAGCAAGACTGTAGCCAGTGCTTAATTAGCACGAATTATTTGTGCTTAATTAGCACAAATAAGGAAACTGCTTCTAAATATTAAGATAAAACAACCAGAAATTGACTTGCCTCGACCACAGGTTTAGCTACAGCTTCGTAGACACGCCTTTGTGAAGAACCCTCTGTGAAGACTTCATCAAATTTGTACATCTCAGAACTCCAGTTGTTTTTCTTTAGTCTAAGCTTTTTGGTCTGCATAAACCTCACATATTTAAATAAAAGGTACCTTGATTGCATTTGAGGTGTGTTATAAGATTATTAGCAACTTCTTTTTCTTTCCGAATAAGCAAGAAATTAGACAAACAAAACCTCTGTTTGAAGTTCAACACATGAAGTAAAGTCTCCACCGTCAGTAAAATCTTCCTTATTCTTAGGTCGAAGTCTGACAGCTACTCGAACTCTTATAGCATCTGCTTTGGTTGCACAAATTGCATTAGTATGGATAGACGAATCATATGAGATATACTTTATTTTATCCACAGTTTGCATGCAAGGGGAGGGAAATACAGCATTTCAGCAATATTCCAAATTCACTATCAAACATCTACCAAAATGCAAACAGCTAGAGAAAGAGAGAGACCGGCAGCATTGTCGGAATCAATCGAGGACTTCGCGCTCGAGCTTGAAGAAGGTCTTTTCGGAGGAGCCGATTTTGTACGGACGGCAGAGGAGGCGCCGTTTCCGCCTCTCCCAGTTTGTACATGCCGCTCCGGCCGTACGGACCCCCTCGAGCCCCCTCCGGCGGACGCCATAAAGACCCTCGGAATCGACGACTGGAAGGAAAGAGAAGGTGAAAAGTAAAAGTGCAGAGGGAATATCGGTGTCAATAATGGCGATGTTAGAGTGGTGGGGAGGAGGGTTGGGTTGAGGCCAGCACGATCACTACGGCCGCTCTTATGTTTATTTTAACCATTTGTTGGGGTTTATTGAAAAGGGTTTAAATGTACAATCACTGAATTATGGGACGATGCTGGCTTCCCGCTCTCGTGTCAAATAATTTCTTTCATACTCCTGGTCTAAAGCATCAATGTACTTTTTCTGATATGAAAAGTGGGAGCCACAGAGTAGTATTAAGGCACATAGAAGTGATCTGGGGATTTCGTAGTTGGGCGGGGAGCGCATATTTCCCTTTAATATTCGGGTCAAAACAGATCGGAGGGTCTGGATTCAAAACCAAAATTTGGGTTACTTTAGGGGATTCGAAGCGCGAGGCGGGAACAATTGACAATTGGCTCCGAAGAGAAATCATTTTGTGGAAATTCGATTTGTAGGAAAAACGTACCATAACGTTCAGGGAACGTTATGAACTATCATGGCCAGCTAAACAAAATCAAGTTATCGTTAATTAACGGAAATAAACTCTCAAGCAGGCCGTTGTTGTCTATCACGGTCAGAGAAATTTTGAAAAAAAAAAAGTTTGTTGGACGTTGGTGTCTATCATGGCCCGAGAAGTTTTGAAAAAAAAAATAATACTCTTAGTATGCTATTTGACTAATTTGCAAAACATACAACAATTGAATTTAACAATTTCCTTGAGTTAAGATACTTCGCAGGTTTAAGACAATTGGAATTGCAATCTGGATCTGTTATCCTGAAGAAATCATCAAGTTTTATCAAGATTTTAAATTGTAAAATTCATAGAATTGGTAAAATAGATTTGATGTTGAAGTCAGGGAACAATCGTTACCAACGATTGTCTAATCGTTGTAACGATTAAAATAGCTGCACAGAAAATCAGAATGCGAGAAATAACCCAATTCTTCCAGAGAGTAATCGTTACCAACGATTATATAATCGTTGTAACGATTATGAAAGCTTCGCAGAATTTTGAATTTGGCTGAAACCCTAATTGCATATTAGTACTAATCGTTGTAACGATTGTAGGCAGAATACTCTTTTGGAAGCTGCCTCTATAAATAGAGCAATTAGGTTTTCTTCCAAATTAACTAGAGCCGCCCCCAGCTATTCAAAACGCGATTTTACTGTGCAATATTCCCTCCATTGTTGTGAGAGCTAAAACTTCAAAATTCCTTCACACAACCTCAAATCTACTTCACTAATCTTGCTAGATTAGATTAAAGTTAGTTGTTGTGATTATTTCTCTTGAGATTATAGACTTAGAGACTTCGTTCTCTACCCTAGTTGGCCGAGTGACTTCCCATTGGTTGTAAGGGCTCACCGGTTCACAAGTTGTAACCTTTCTCATTGGGTAATAGAAAGGCGCACCGAGAAGCGGTTGCGACGCCCCGGAGACGTAGGCCATTTTGCCGAACTCCGTTAACATCCCGAGTGTCAATTTCTCTAAACTCTTCTATTTACTTTATTTGCAATTAATTTCAGTTTTTAAAGTAAATTAGTGGTGCCTTAGGGACAACAATAAGCACATGAGTATATGTCATTAATCTTGACAGGAACTGAATCCCAATTAATATATACTTCATTGTTGTTATATAACCTCAATTTGCACTAAATAATTGAGTAACTGGATATAATTTTCGGTTACCAATAAAAAATAAATTTAAAAAAATGTAACCGGATATAATTTTCGGTTACAAAAAAAAAGGTTAGTAAAAAAAATAAAAAAAAAAATGAAGTATATAATTTTCGGTTACCAATTTTCAAAATTAACCGAAAATTATATCCAATTACCCAATTTTATATCCGGTTACTCCAATTTTTTTTCGCGACCAGATTTTCTTTTTTTCGCAGCCGAAGGTTTTTTTTTCGCTGACAAGCCGTTGTACACCATAACGAACAGCAGGCCATAATATTCCACAACGTCCAGTTTAATTCCGTTAATTAGAGATAAACCGTTTTCGCTAAGCTGGCCGTGATAGTTCATAACGTCCTCACGTTTTCTTATATCACGAATTTTCCCGAAAACCTTTTCCATTGTCGATATTTTCTTATTTAATTTCTATTAATAAAAATTTCGGCAATTGGCTTGGCCGCTTGAGTTTGTTATTTCGTATTCCCATAAAAAAGTTAGTAGTGGGATTAAATGAGGTGAGATTTTACAAGTGTGAGATCCAATGATTCAATTGACGAGATTTATAGATTTGAAAATAAACCATTTAATTTGTTTAAACAATTTAATTGGAATGTGTTGGAAATTAAAAATTTAACAATTCAGTTTACGATATTTAATTTATAGATATGAAAGCAAACCGTTTAATTGTTTTAAAATTTAATTGAAATGGGCTATATATTAAAAATTTAACCATTCAAAATGTGAATATATATATATATGACAATGTTAAGTCTTAAAACTTCTCAAATATGCCACGTCACTTGCATTCTAAGCCTTTTGATACAGTACCAATTAGCTATGATGATAACAGCTATTAATTTTTTATTTTAGCAATTGTGAAAAGGTCAATAATACAAAGCGCCGTAAACATTGATACCTTGTTTGGATGGAGAGTAGAGGAATGGAGGGAATGGAAAGAAAAGTAAATTTTTTGTTGAATCGTGTTTGGTTGACAAAATTATGTTGGAGGTGAAAGGTACATGAGGTAAAAGGTTTAACCTTGTAGTATTATAATTAATAGAATCGGTTTCACTTCCGATTTGGGATGTAACGGATAGAAATAAATTTTGTTGCAAATATTTTTAGAACAAAAAACACAAATGTCCAACTCTATATTTTACCTATATAATTCTCATACAAGTTTTTTGTCACAAACCTACAACAACCACCGAATTTCTCATTAACTATCTAAATTTTAATCAACCAAACAAGAAATAAGACAGAAAGAAAAATTAAATTTATTTTTCCTCATTAATCATCCAAACACAAAGAAGTTAAATATGTTAATATTCATTTCTATTCCATTCCATTTCCTTTTATTCTTCACCTCCCCTTTCTTCTTCTCCGTTTGATTCAAATGGAAAGCGATCCCCTTTGTTGCAATATCGAAAACGGAGCCTAGCGGTGCCGTCTCGATCTCCTGCGATGCCGTCTCGATCTCCTGTGATGCCGTCTCAAAAGCTTGATTAGACAGGTTCTCAAGTGCCTGCCTGTGCCGCATCGATCTCCTGCGATGACTTCAAAAAATGATAATTTTTCTACATTCAAACGACCGCACGTGTCATTGTCGGTTCCCGCCAAATTAGCCCTATAAATACCCATATCCCTCACCCATTAATCACTTTGAGTTAAAAATTCATATTGCCTTATACAAATAGAAAACTGGTATTGGCCTTTTACCCCTTTGGTCTCTTATGATACTTACTGAGGGTCTTCGCAATTAATTTGAATTATCATTTGAACAATGCATTTCATGTTTAAAGAAAGCTTTTGATTTGTGTCTTGTTAATTAAGTGAGATTATTCATGTTTAAAGAATGCATGTTTCTGCTAACATTTAGAAACAAGATTTGTTGTGCTACATGTTTAAATCTACATAATTTGCATATTTGTTTTATATTGGCACAATGAATTGTCATACATTGGGTTTGATTGAGCTGCAAATTTCCCTTCATGATTAAGGGTCAGCTTCATGATTAACAGATATCAGATTTATGTCTTTTGAAAACCACATTTCTTTAAAAAAATTAGTTATTGTTATGTTTTTATTGCACTGTTTTTCTTACCAGTGTAGTATTAATACCAGTTTTAACTGGTTTTCTTACCAGTGTAGTCTTCGCAATGCATTTCATACTTCATGTTTTTCTTACCAGTGTAGTCTTCGCAATGCATTTCAAACTGTTTTTCTTACCAGTGTAATCTTCGCAATGCATTTCATACTTCATGTTTTTACTGAGGGTCTTCGCAATGCACTGTTTTTCTCACCAGTGTAGTATTAATATATAAGAAACAGTGACTTCATTTGCATATTATGATGTTTTTGAGTATGTCTTTATGCAATGAAGTCTCTGGTTCTAATTTATTCTTTTACTTAGCAGGACATACCCCCCCTTTTCATATTTTATAAGTTGGCTTATAAATGAGAAAATTTCAGAGCTAAGAAACTAGAAAGAAGAAAAATATAATTTTTATAAAAGAAAAGGTGAAAAAATGGTTTCACAAATGTAGTGGTTAAGAAATTAAGTTAATTTTTACAAGACTTTCTCTTTGTCTGATTGGTTCGTAACTCAAGTGAAGAAATTAAAACTAATTTCACAAATACAATGGCTAAGAAATCAACCTTTTTTTAACTGATGCAATGTCCCTTCTAATTTAATCATATTTTACCACTTTTTGCATATTTATCACCTTTTTGAGTGAGATTATTATTTCATTTATTGGGAGTACAGACGATAATGGCACCCATTTGGAAATTAAGCTCACGCGTCAAGGCCATAGAAAACATCCGTGCTTTGGTGGGATTGGATCTCAATATAGAAGAATCAATTGGCGCGGATGGGGTAATGAAATTATTCTCGAATTTTCTTTTTACCATTATCAATGCGTTTCCTTTTACAAGAAATTTTTTTAGAGTTTCACTTTCGTACTTCTTACTATAGGTGGATTCGCCCTATCATGCTCCGCAACCTTTGAATGTTGTTGTCAATGGTCCCGTTGATGCTTTAGAATCAATTGGTGTGGATGGGGTAGTGAAATTATTGTAAATTTTTTTCCCATTATGATAAGCATTTCATTTTACAAGAAAAAATAACACAATTTCACCTTTATGCTTCTTACTATAGGTGGATTCACCCGATCCTGCCCCGCAGCTTTTGAATGTTGCTGTGAATGGTCCCGTTAATATTTTTGTTAATGCTCCAGAGCAGAAGTCAACGTTAGTAATATTTACTGATATTGTTGTTTATATTTAAACCAATTGTTTAATCTTTTGTGCAAATTAAAACTTTTTTCCTTTTGTGTAAATTACTAAATTCCACATTACCACTGTTCATAACAAAAAAGCTGCGGTCACTATCTATATTACTAAATTCCACATACCACTGTTCCACATTACCACTGCAGCTAAAACAGAAGGGACCACATTACCACTGCGGTCACTGTCTATATTGAGAACCTGCTTTTTGGTTTCATACATTGTCTTCTTAATTCCATGCCATCCTTCTTGCAAGGCCTATAAATAATAATAATACTGTTACTCATGACATTAGATCATGCCCTCATGATATCTACAAAGTCCAATAGCTCCTCATCTTCACTTTTCTTGCACAGGCCTTCTATAAAAATACTGTGCTGCAGAATGTTATACTCATGTTCCTTCCAAATTACATCACACTCAAAATATATATTAAAGTTCTTAGGCATTTTATAGTTCTTAAATATATATATTGAAGTTCTAAAATATATCTCAGATCATGTAGAATGGTTTCTGGTACAAATTTCCATTTATTTGAATCAAAATTGCATTAATTTGATTTTCAGAAATTATTTTCAGCTGTTTCCCAAAACTGTGCTGAGTGTTATTTTGTAAATTCAATATCTTTCTGTAGGTTTATTGGATGAGGTTGAAGCCAATTGGGAAAGATGCTCTACAAATATTTCTATGATTCACAAAAAATTCAAATTCTAACTCAAAACTGACAGAAGGTTATTACAATTTTAATAAGGCAATTTGAACACGGTTTCAGCTTATTTCAAAAATTACAGATAGCTTAAAAGATTTTTACTTTTTTATCCATTGCTAAAAAAATGTGAATAATTAGGACAATTTTTACTTTTTTCTATGATAACTTTTTTATCCGTTAGAGTGATCCGTTAAACTCACTTGTCTTACTCTAATATTATAAAAAAATTATAACTTTTAGGAGGAAAATGAAAGAGTTATCATATACATTGGTCGCTCCATTGTTTAAAAAAACAAAGAAAGAAGCTGCCAAGGAACTGAGAGTGAGCCAGTCAACGCTCGCAGTTTGGTGCAGGCGTAATAATATTCCACGGTGGCCTTATCGCTTAGTTAGCAGCATGGAAAACATGCTAAGTAATATTCAGGTAATATGTACCATACATCTAGAGACATGATTTGAAGTGCAACCTACCTTTAATTTTTGTTCTCTTTGATTGACAAATTAAAATTATTTACTTCAATATTAGAGCACAAGATCTCATGGCAGGTTGTGAATATGCGAAAGAGCACCTTGAAACAATTTAATAGTATAACTGTTTTCTTAGCTCTTAAGAGTTTTTTTTTTTTGAAAGACTTCCTTTTCATTTCGAAATTACTGAAAAATTATCCAAGTCTGACCAATTCTAAGTCTATTTTTTATTACAATGACCGTTGATCAATTGATAAGCCGTAATAATATCTATTGAAACCGGGGGTTTGTTATGAAAATTAAGCCAAGTTTTGATTAGATTAGGTTTAATTAGGTTAGAAATGTCCAAAAGTTCAAGTTACTGCCTAGTTATGTTTATTTTACAGGTAATCAAGTGTTTGGAGCTTAACGGAGCAAAACGGGCGATTTGTGGCAAGTCAGCCATAGCCAGGAGAATCTGTCACTTTCATTGCGGACCGCAAGACAATCATTGCGGGCCGCAACATTATCAACAGAGAGCAACTCAACAGCACAGCATTTTCCCTACCTCTTTGCGACCCGCAAGTATTTCAGTGCGGCCCCAGAGAAGCATTCATGGGAGTCAGATCCTGCGCGAGAGTACCGCCTCCACTTATTGCGGCCCGCAAGAGAGTTATTGCGGCCCCGAAATAAGGCGGTTTCAGAGCCCGAATTTGTTATTTTTGGAAAGTTAGTTTTGTATTTTGGAGAGTATAAATAGGAAATTTGCAGAACAGAACAGTTACGTGTTTTTAGAGATAATTTCTGGTTTTAACAAGAGAGACAAAGGAAGAGAAAAGGAGAGAGAAGAAGGGAGAAAGAAACATCACAAGATCAACCGGTTTTTATTATTTTCTCTCTTTGGAACCTTTTATTCTTTTTAATTTGATTTGTGCTTTAGCCATGACTGGCTAAAGGATTTTCTAGGGTTAATTAGGGATGTACTTGAAACTTTTGTTATGATTTAGTTGGTTTAATTTGTATTTTCTTGTTCTTTGATATGATCTGTTCTTTATTTCAATTGATTGTGAAGACTTAATCGAAATCACATGAAACCCTAGGATTTAGTATTTGCAATTGAGAAATTGAATATTTAGTCCTGACCATAAATAATAGGGTATTTGATAGGTTAAGTACCGAGAGGTGACGCTTGTCTTATACGGGCTTTACCTAATAGTTTAGACAAACTGTACCAAGTACCGAGAGGTGAAAGATGGTTTTCTAGATTAATTAGGACAGTAGAACTTAATGACTTTAGATTAGTATAGCCAAGTACCGAGAGGTGACGTTTATTCTAATTTGAAGATGGTATTAATATAGAAATATCCCTTTGTACCTACAACCCTAAACTGTGCCTTCATAATTAAAAGAACAAATTTAATAAACCAATTAGTCATAACATTAGTGGATAGGAACCCTAAGAAACCCTAATCTCTCATCTTTGTTAAAAATCAGATTTTTCCCTTAAGACTTTAGTTTAATTTAGTTTAATCAAAACCAAATCAACCATTCGAACAAACAAAAACCTTTTTATTTTCTTTTACTAAATTAAATTGCTAGGTTAGATAAAATATTCCGACTTGTCCCTGTGGAGACGATCCCTAAATACTACTTGACTAGGTTGTACACTTGCAACTGAATTGAGTATAAATTAGGATTTATTACTTGTACTGCAGAAATCACATCACCAATGCATACCTCAATCAGATTGGACGGTACTATACCATACTATGATACTTATAATACTAAGACTTTGTCTCTATTTTACTTTTAGTGTGTCTTTATATTGTGTTGTAGGAATGTGGAATGGATGGCTTCTTGAAAGAGAAAGGATCGTCCTTCACCATGAGCAAAATAGAAGATAAGAAGAGAAGCTTTGAAGCAAATCCTTCAGAACCAATATAAGACAGCATCTTGCTCTTAAGGACCTGTATGCATAAGGCAGCTGACTATAAAAGAAGGAAGGTGGTCAAGAAGGTGGTCAAGGATAATAGCTGAAGGAACAACTTTATATTATAATTAAGAGTAATGATTATGTTAGGGGTTTAGTTCTTGGAGTTTGATGTCTTTTGGTGGTATATGGTATGTTCCCCTCTTTTGTTAGTATGTATGTGCCCGTCTTTTGTTGGTAATTGTTAATATGTATGTGCCCTTCTTTTGTTAGTATGTATGTGCCCCTCTTTTGTTGGTAATTGTTATGTCAATTTGGTTCATGTATTATAAATGTATTCTGGTTGTGATTTTGGTTATATTGATCTTCTCATTTATGCATTTGCTGTATTGTGATTTTCGTTCATGTAATCTGGTTGTATGTGCCACTGATTTTGATATTGGTTCATTCATGTATACTGGTAGGAACAAATACTCTTATTTTTTCTTGCAGATGTTGGCTGATTGTAACCACGAGAGAGGCAATGTTGCATGGTTATCAAGGCAGACGAGAATCCAAGAAAAGGAGATGAGGAAAACCTAGATAGAAAATAGGTACTTCAACTTTTTATAAAAAGAGTTGAGATTTGATCTGAGTTGAAACTACATTTTATAAATAGTTTGGTGTTCATAAAAAGAGTTTAATACTAAAAGTTGTGATTTGTATATGCAGGTATACCCCAAAGGAACCCACTTTATGATCCCATGGTTTGACAGACTGATAATCTATGACGTGAGGGCCCAAACTCATGTTGTTTAAAGCACTTCTAGTAGCCGTGATCTACATATGGTATTTACCTAGATTTATTTCTTCTAATATTCTTCACTTGAACGACAATTATTTCTTCTGAATTTCTGTTATCACTTTCAATTAGGGATTTACTGTGCATATTTTTAGCTGATTGCTGAAATTGCAACCTTTGAATGTATGTGCAGTATTTGGAAAAAAAAAAATTTGGTGTTACTCCCTCTCTCTATTTCTGACTATTCTCTTTCTATCTCAATGTATTAAGTAAATCTCTCTTGTTTTTGTAATGCAGCCTTTTCTGATGTCAGCATTGCTAATTTTTAAGCTCTTTATTCCATACATACTTGTCATGTAAGTTTTCTTTTCTTTCTTTTTTTTGAGAAAATAAAGGCCTAAATCACGGGTTTCATTGAACATGTAAATCAAAATTGAGTACATACTACATTTTTCACAAATTATGAAGATAAAAAAAATTCTCAATCAATACCAGTATGGTACTGTACCAAACTTCTGAAATGCCGACCTGAGAACCTGCTTTTTGGTTTCATACATTGTCTTCTTAATTCCATGCCATCCTCCTTGCACGGCCTATAAATAATAATAATACTGTTACTCGTGACATTAGATCATGCCCTCATGATATCTACAAAGTCCAATAGCTCCTCATCTTCACTTTTCGTGCACAGGCCTTCTATAAAAATACTGTGCAGCAGAATGTTATACTCATGTTCCTTCCAAATTAGATCACACTCAAAATATATATTAAAGTTCTTAGGCATTTTATAGTTCTTAAATATATATTGAAGTTCTAAAATATATCTCAGATTATGTAGAATGGTTTATGGTACAAATTTCCATTTATTTGAATCAAAATTGCATTAATTTGATTTTCAGAAATTATTTTCAGCTTTTTCCCAAAACTGTGCTAAGTATCATAATGTTATACTCATGTTCATTTTGTAAATTCAATATCTTTTTGTAGGTTTACTGTACAATACCAGATTTTTTGCTACTAATATATGTCCATGCTATATAGCCTTTTTTTATGATAAGATGTCTAATATAGTTTAATTTCTGATTTTTTTCAATAACACCAGTTGCTAAGGGCAAGACCAAGAAAGCTTGGCCTAGGTAAAGTTTGTTCTCTTGATTTTCTTTTCAAATTGGATGTATTGAATTGAAATTAATGTTGTATAATATGCAGGGACTGCCTATGCTCATGGGCTGAAGAATGCCACAGGCGATTATGTTGTCACCATGGATGCTGATCTTTCTCACCATGTAACATAAAGAGAATAAAAGTACTTTAAACCACTTCCAGGATTTGATTACTTAAAGCCCTGGTAAGCATAGACTTATAAAAGGAAAGATAAACTGAAACTAAATTACATCTAACTACCCCTGTCCATCCTCATTTCACAAATAAGGAGAAAAAAATAAGGGGTTCCTTGAAAGTTTGCCATTTCCCATCTGACAGGTCATCCGCTTGGTATCAGCATCTTGAATTGGCGCCATCTTCACAATTTTAAAACCTGAACTGATATGCATGTTTACCAGTAATGCTCCTATCTTATACCAGTTGTGTTACGTGTACCAGTTTTTTCATTTCTGGGCATTTCTATTCTCATTTCTGGGCATTACTAAAAGCACATGTGGCATTTCTATTCTAATTTATGGGATGTAACTTAATTTCTAATTTACAAAGTTTTCTTTTAAACAAATCACTTTCTAATTGTTTCTATTGGCTTTCGTTCTTCGATAGTAATAATTGCTGACGTTGCCACTAAAAGAAATTAAAAGTTAATTTCACGAGTATTTTGAATACTTAACAACTTTTTTTAATCTCTTCTTAATTTTACTGATGTTATATTTGAAACATGAAAGAAAATAAAAGAGATAACATAATTTATTACTTGTTTTCTTTTCATGACAGCCATATACAACTAGCGGCGACATTGCTGCCAATTACGGGTACGAAAAAGGAGGTGCCAAAGAAAGCAAGCAAGCTTGAGTTGGAAAGTGTGGCCGGTATGGTTGCAACGTCTACTGCAAGTGGTGATAAATTTGACAAAAAATTACCAGGAGAGAAGCCTTCAAAGCACTATGGGAAACATAGAAAGGTGTGTATTAATTTTTTTTATTTGTTCATTGTGTTACAAACTGATTCAAATTAAATTTTGGTATATCTCAGTTTGGTCTTGCCATGGAAAATCTAATTTGTACCTGTCAAACTGAAATAAATTTTTTAATTCATAGACTACAATTTTATGAATTTTTTAAATTTAAATTGAATTTTAATAGAAAAGGCAAAAAATTGGTTAATTTTGTGAGTTTTGAAATTGAGAAGGGTAAATATGATATGACGAATGTTAGAGGTGAAAATACTTAATTTTGAGGTTTTTGAAGGGTATACATGTAATTCATGCTTGAAATTTCTCCAAAATTTTATTCACCTAAAGGAGAACAACAGTATTGTGGTTCAATCTGATTGAAATTGGTATGTATCAATCAATACTGCAACAACTTGACAATAGGATTGGATATTTTGATGTCACTGTGCTGACTTTATGCAAAATTATTTTTCAGAGGTTCTTTTTCAAGTCGCAAGTAATTGGTACCAATAAACTTGACATAACTATGCATGGGTTACAAAGGAAGAATTGCTCGAGTATTTTCCTGAGCATGCCCCCCCTCTTTGATAGGATGCTTATTAACATCAAGTAGCTGTTGTTTTGTTTCCTTGTGATAGTAGCTAGGGAGCTCCTATTTAGCATTGTAATAATATGATTGGGAGGCAACAAGAGAGCTCATCTATTGTTGTGATTTTGATAGAAATCTATGTTATTTTAATATCTTTTGATTCTTTTTACTTGAGTATTACATCAACTTCAAACTGTGACTTATTTGAACCTTTTTGAAGCTTATTTACTTTTAGTCATTCTTCAATTTCTTGGTTGATAAATTATAGCCTTTATTCTTTATGACTTGTTTGAATTAAAACTGGTCTTTTACTTTTCGTTAAGGGCTTTTCAAAGCAATTTTTTTTTTGAATCATTTTTGTGAAGATGGACATTGTAGAGAGATAGAAAGGGCGCAGATGTGGAGCGGAGACTAGCTTTATTAAATCTCTTGGGTCGCGGAGAAAGAAAGGGGTCAATTCGGGTCAAAGAAAAATATTCTTTGACGTGGCGCTGAAAAAAATTGATTTGCAATTGCATTAATGCAGGAGTTTTGCAATTAAGAAATGAAATTGATTTCAATTACTTCATGACAGCTGTTTGCAATTGCAAATCAATTGCATCATTGGAGATGCTCTAATATAGTATTAAGCTCTAAAAATTATCATTTGCTTTTATTATTGATGAACACATAATGAAGAAATTATTTAAAGAAAGTGATCAAAATAATATTTCAATCCCCATTGCAATGCACGGGCACTTGACTAGTTCATTAAATAACGTATTAAATGACATATATTTATTTTTATCTTTTGACATAATTTCATAAAAAAATCTCAAACAATATGACATATTAAATGACAAATAACATTTCTTAAATGATATAAAAAAAATAGAAAGAAATGAATACATGATCAATTAATTATCGATCAATTCAAAAATTCCTTAAATGACGTTTAAAACATATAAATAAATCATTACTAGTAAGAAATATGATACAATTTTGTATGCTATGTATCTAAATAAAATTAGACTTCTACACGTAAAAAACATAAAAAAGATGCACATAATCAGAATATTTGATTAGAGTACTGATATTCAATCTGAAATTTTATCTTTTAATTAAAGTTACTAGCAGATCAAGACATCTACGTGCATAATATAAGAATAGAGATATGTTTATATCTAGTTACATTGAAAAACACGATAACAATTCAATTCAATTTATCAATTCAACCTGCATATTCAAGAAAAAAGAGAGGGGTTTTCTATGGTTTCGAGCGTGCAATAGTGTGAAACTCTAAAGAACCGCATCAATTATGAAAATTAATCAATACGTTTCTATAAATAAAGAATTTGGCGAGCTAGAACCTGTCATCGCATATTCGTGTAAGTTATTGATTTTATTGTTTATTTTCTGGAAGGGGGAATTTCACGTATACCCCTCAAAAACTTTTAAATTACGTATTTCTCCCTCTAAAGTTTAAAATTACATATCTCTACCTCTAAATTTCAAATACTTACAAATACACCCATTTTATTGTTTTTTTTTATATTAAAACTCATTCTAAATTTATAAAATATCCATTTTACCCATTATTAAAAACATATAAAGCCCATCAGACTCAAATTTGAATCTGAACGGTTAGATATAAAGCTGGAGTATCCGATACGTGCCAGATATGTGTAAGGAGCCTGTATTGGAGTATCCGAGTAACATAGGGTATCAACTATTCAGCTTGCTTTATTTGCTTGAAAAACAGGATCTATCGTATAAATTCAGTCCTTCTGATCTAATTATGACGGACTGGATCTTCACCGTTGATATTTTTTATCGGATATTTTTTACAATCCAATTTACATCGTAAGATCTAAATCACACGGACCAAAATTTCCTTCTATTCCAGCTATGCAGGGAGAGAAGCAGCGGAAACGAGAATTCACATCCTCCCCGGTACCGTAAAAGGGAATATTTTAGAATTAGTTGATTCAGACTGTTCTTTTTAACTTTGTACGAATCTCAAAGCCCAATAATACTGTCCCCTACGCTAGCTCGAATCTCAAAACAGCTGAGAGTAAATCTCAAACCGTAAAGTGAAAGGAATCTTTTACACATATTGGAGAGGATACTTGTTCGCGGAAACGATGCCATGCGACTTTACTTCAATTAGGATACCCTAAAGTAACTCCAATTTTAAGTTTGGATCTGGATCGTTCGATCTTCTTTGGCACTAATATTAAAGTATCCCGTGCATTATTTCGGACCGGGTTAGTCCGGATTCTGATCGGACGGTTCAGATCAAAATTCAATTTTTGGGTTACCTCAGGAGATCTACCAGTTGACTTTTTAATTCGCATCCCCGAAAGTAACTTAAATTGTGCTGTTAGATCAGGACCGTCCAATTTGTTCTAGCACGAATGTTAAAGTGCCACGTGCATTCCACCTCGGGCCGGATATAAACTCAAATTTTGATTTACTTTAAGGGTTCGGGACCCAATTTACTTTTCTAAATTCTTGAACCCATTGCAATAGAAGAAAAGCGAAAAAAAGAAAAGAAAAACGCTCTTAAACCCTCCAACCGAAAGACGAAAGTCTGAATGATCTCCTCTAGCGATCTCTTCTCCAAATGCTCCAAGATCTCCCATGGCGATTTGCCACCTTTCTCACTGTCACCCCCTCCCAACCACCTTCCTTTTCTCTCCGAAGCGTCTGGATCCTCCTGTCAAACTTAAAGTAAGGGAAGTCCCGTCTGTCAGAAGACTCGCACTGGTCAGATCAAGCGCGAAATCGAGGTGCTTGCTTCTCCCCCCTTTCTCACTCATCTCACTTTATGTCTAGTTTAATTCTCTAGTGGACACAAGTTGATCGATTTTTTTGTAAGAGGCGGACCTCACATCTTTTAGAAATGCTTGTAAAAGTGGTTTAGAACTTTAGATCAAACTCAAAAAGACTGGTGTATGTTCTGGTAGTTTCACATGGGTCCTATTTGGTATCACTGAATTAAGTTGGAATTTAGCAATTGGTTTGATTCTGAAATTAGGGTACCAAAAACATGTGATGATAAACAGACTCTGGTAATATTGGAACCAAAAGTTAGAATTAATTTAATTTCCGGGGGAAACAGGAATAAAAATAATTCTGAATTTAACATAGAAGCAGGGGTGTAGGCAGAAAAGTTTTCAATGGGGATCGGTGATTCAAATCTATAGATTGTATGCTATAATTTTAACTTCAATATATTATTTTTAGAAGTACAGGGTTCATAGTGAGCAACTTTTATAAAAAGTTTGGGGTTCAATTTTAAATACTTCTTAAAGTCTGTATGAAGAAAATTGGAAAGTACCTTACAAATTGATTAATTTGAAAAATATGGGGGTCAATAAACCCTCATATTATGCACATAGATTTGTCATTGCATAGGAGTTCTCTCTGGATTTTCCATTGTTTTTGGCCGTAATATTTTTTAGTTATGATTTATTCACATTTTAGGCACTAAGTTTGTAGATAACTTTGAAGACAAGTATGGTTGGAATAACTAATGTTTACTTATTACTTATATTCTATTACTATTAGTAAACTGTGCATGTAGTAATCCTTACTCTAATCTAATTAGAATAAGTTAGATTTATGTTAGGACCTGTAATCCTTATTCATTATTCATCATTTATGTTCTTCTAGTGATAAGGTAAGAATTTCGAGAAATAGGAAGAGTGATGAGCAAATATGTGAAGAATTACGGGACTTTATTTCACTTGCTGGCCTTCCTTTAAAACGAATGCCCTCTTTAAAGGTTTTATCAGACAACGGAAGGTTTGTTAATTCATTTTTTATTTCTCTCTTTTTCATTTTGTGCGACTCTATGAAATTCACGTGTGTACCCTTCTGATCTGATCTTATTGTTTAATGTTCTCCTCACAATTCTTGTAGGAAAGACTTGGCAAAAGTTATTAAGAAAAGAGGGTACAAAAGTTTCTCCAATTTCTATCTAAGTTCAGTTACAAATGATGAAGTTGAAGAAAACTTATCTGATGGAATTCTAGAGTATGAAGATGACTACTATCTGGAAAGAATTGAAGGTGTCACTCCATCAAGCGAATTCTCTGTAATGCATCAAGTTGATGGGCATGGACTGATAAACAATGGTACACATGCTAATGAAAATGTAGAAGGTAATTGTGTGATTTCCCTTTTGTACTTGCGATTTAGTAGCTTCATGATCGAAATGTATGATTTGACTTTGGATTACTTATTGAACTTTTCAGCCCATTTGGTTGCTAAGGCCAAGCAGACAAATGATACCGATGAGGCAAATTTTATTGAAAGGTTCTTGTCCTTAACCCCCCCCCCTCCGTTGTTCTCTCTTTCTGTCCCTCACTGATGCACATTCCTTTTTCTTTCTTTAAAGGTGTAAGATTGATATTGTAATAATATTGTCTTTTCTTTTTGAAATTCAGGATTGATTTGTCAGTGAATGGAATTGTCAATATTGAAGAGAAACCAATATTTCCATTGGTTGGTGATTGTTTATCGGATGAACTCATTAACATTGAAGAGAGATCGGTACTTTCGGTGGTTGGCATATTCTCCTCTTCATTCTCTTGCAAATGATTAGTTAATTATTGTTAATAAATTAATTGATATATACATTTTTTATTATTATTTTCTGCAAGGTTAATGAACCAGGCAGTTATGCTACAATCAACAGCCTAAAAGCTTTACTGGTAAGTTCATTATTTTTTGTTATCTTTTTTACTTTGTTGTTCATAGTGGTTCTTATGTATCTTGACTTGGTAAATGCTAATTTTGAAGGACCAGAAGGATATGGAGCTATCCAAATTGATACAAAAAATAGAAGAGGAAAAGGTAATTATCATTTGTTATAACAATTTAAATTGTGTCGAATTCAACATGTTTTTTTCTAACAGAGGGCGTTACCTCTATGCCAACAATGTAATAGAAATCTCTAGATTTTGATTATTGAAGGTAGCATCTTATAGTATTTGTTTATTTATTTGAATTTTTTCACGATCTCGTTCTTAGATTGAATTGTTAAAGTTGCAAGAGAAGGCAAGAGCTAAAATTGCAAATGTGGAACTAACAATTAAAGATAATTGCCGTGTGATCCATGATGCTGAGGACAAATTAAAAGGATTAAAAGAGGTATGTCGTGTTCTTATATCCTTTCGAGTTCATTTCTCTTTAAATAAACTGGTATAGAAGTATACTACATTGGATTAAAGTGAAAAATAGATGAAAGAGTTCAGTTTTTTGTGAGAGAAAAATTAGGTTCTATTATAGCTTTAGTTGTACAACTCATGGTTACAACTCAGATTTTTCAGTTCTGGTTATGGCTGTGATTACATATATGATAAGTGGTTTTCTTGTAACAGGTACGTATTGAGTTCATGACTGATGCTGAAGTTGTAGAAATTGCCGGTAGTTTTAATGGGTGGCAACACCAGCTAAAGATGAATCTGGATCAAACATCAAACTCTGAAGATCCATCAAATTTCAGGTCCTAGAAGTTCTGATTCTATTTTTAACAATTTTTTCAAAAATGGAATTTCCTTTTCCTTTCACTTATTTGATGTTTTTCATCAAACAGGCAGCCTAAAGTATGGACTACTGAGTTATTGCTTTATCCAGGAGTTTATCAGGTATGATTATGAAGAATAAGGATTCTATACATTAATCCATATTTCCATTGGCACGTATGAGGTGTGAGCTGGTTGAGTTATCCTAGCGACGCAGAAAGAAATGAATTCTGATAAAATAAACCAACAAACAAGAATAAAGCATCAACCCTTGACAAAACTTTTGACTGTAACTGGTGTGTGCTGTTATGGTAATTTACCAGCAAAATCCATTAAACGAAAAAATAGCAAGTGCATATTGAATAGATCTTTGTTGGTTTGAGTTATCTATGTCTTGTTGTATGACCTTATATATCTCTTGTTAATATTACATTATTCCAAATTACTTTGCTGCTTTAAATTTTTTTATTAACTTTTACCATTTATTGAAATCAGATAAAATTTGTGGTGGATGGGAACTGGAGAGTTGATCACGAAAGAGAGCTTGTCACTATTGGCGAATTTGCTAACAATGTGCTTAGGGTAGAAAAATAATTGGCATTATCCCTTTGTCTTAAGGTATACATCTTTAGTCAATAGTTGCATTGATTGCAAGTAAATAATGTTCTCATTCAAATACTTAAATCAGAATAATTTGATCTGCATTTCATTATTTTCTTGGGTGCCTTTATTGTTACATAGGTCAAGATCTGAACAAGCTCTCTCCAGCACCTATGAAGCCTTGTTTAAAAAATATCATCTTTGTGGGATGACTTGTCATGACAATAAGCATCAAACGATAATTCAACTAACCTTTTGCAGCTAATGTGCATTTGCTTGTAAACATAAAAAGTTGTAATCCTGATGTTGGTGGGGTTCTACCATTTTGGCAAACAAAGATGCCTAAAAGATTTATCAACATTTTTGGTGTAACTTCATTAGAGATGAAATAATAAAATAATGTATATACATCATCTCCCTTATTCTTCCAAATTGAGTTTTAGCTTGTTCAAAATATCAAATCTGAAATTATCTCTGGTACTAATAATGTGATGTACACCATGCCTTTTGCATCTACATCGTACTTGTTAGGTATCAACATAATGTATTTTTCACAGCCCACAAACAACATGAAGAATGGTTAGGTGGTGATAATTGGATACCTTTTTCAACATAATATTTGTGAAACTTCAGAACTCTTATTTCACGTACCAAAAAGTTTTAATTCTTTTGAACGGCATCTATATTCATAAAAAAAATTATTAGATAGCTATGCATTTCTAAATCCTAACCTATGTTGTAATAAAATTTAATGTCAAGTGGATGAGCAACCATACGCATACATGTTAAAAAAACAATCATAATTTAACATAGTTGTCCGAATGGCAAACGATCAACAGTCAACATGAGAGACATAAAGCCTTTGGTTCTCCAAATCATAACCGATGTTCTTATTCTGCTGTGCCATAATGCCAAATATTGATAGATCCTTTTTTGGTACCATAGTGAGGCAAATGACACCAGATGCTTCCTCGTCAAAATAATTCACCGGGTGCAAAACGATATCAAGATTAGAGAAGTAAAATGTTAAATTTGGCACCTTGGTACCTGCCTCCAAGTCTTTTTTACTTCCCTTGTAGCATAATCCTGCCATGTCACTGCCACCGGTTACTGGCTCCAATGTAATTGCATTTCTCAAGCTCTTTGTTAGCAAATCTAATGCAGAATAATGTAGTATTGTAAACTTCGCACCTGAATCGATTATGACTCCCCCGGTACCGTCTGATTTTCGATCGAAGGTACCAGGTGGGATTAAAAGCTGCTCGTCTCCTACACTTATACCAATAAGAGTCAAGTAGTAGTATACAGACCCAAACTCATTTCTGTTAGCAATCATAGGTGTATAGTCTCCATGAAGCTTTGCATCTCTTCCAAAGATAAATTCACCGCCATAGACAGAACTGTTCTGGTTATCTGGTGGTGCAAAACAATACGAAAACTGCCATCCCATGTCGGGGCCTAGCTGCGTGACGAGGGAAAGTGGGCCCCCTCCCAGACCAAGAATTCCTGCTTCTCTATATGAAAAAATCCCTCCATTGTCGTCTCCACAACCAAAAATCATATTTGGTAGAGACATTAGTTTGTTATTTTCTGAAGTGACAGTGAACGTGTCAGAAGCGAGGTAACCCCTCGTGTAAGACTGGTCATTATACGAATAAGTGTAAATGCACTTGTTTTCATAGCACGATCTTTTATGGAGATCTGCACAAAGGTTAGAGGGACATGCGACTGGATCATATGTGGATGACTTGTGAGGATCAAAGAGAGGATACTGTTGTGGGTAGCAATAATTGCATGGCAGGCACTGTGTCCAAATAAAACTGCTACCGGTGTCAATTGATAAATACACATCATGGGGAGGTGTGCCGATGGATAGTTTCATTAGATAACTGTTGTCAGTGGGGACTAAAGAGGATTTGATGATTTCTGATTGGTTTTGAATAAGAGAGTTTATGTAGTTGTGGCGTGAGACAGAGTGGTCATAAGATGAAATCCACCGGTCCAATGACGTGTCGTCTGGTTTGGGAAATGGAGACAGCGGTGAGTCCCGGTGAATTAGGGTTCTGGTGAAACCCTTATAAGCAGTCTTGAGGTTTACTTGGCGAGAGATTGATGTGGCTTGTAAGGAGAAGATACAAAGTAGTTGTGCAAGGAGTAAAGTTCTTGCCATGATGTGGCTTGTTGGTGATATGAAGCTTTGTGCATGTTTAATTGAGGGTAATGGAAATGGAAAGAAGGAAATTGTTTGGTGATTTGTAGCAGAATATCTTTGTTGAAATTTGGAACATAAATGGTAAATAAATTATGTTGAACTGATGCAGGTTCTTAGCCCATTAATTTGGAAAAAGCAAAATATTAATTCTCTGTTTTGCATGAAGGAAAGGAATCACATATAATCATCATAATATCTTTGTAAATAGATTTCCAATCTTGAAGAAGTAAATATATTGACAGTGCTGTTTTAGCTTCATACAACGTCCGAACAATAGAGTCAAAAAGAAAAGGTATATAACTTGTGCGCTACATAAAGTCAAAACTGTATTGTCAATAGTTTTACCCTTTTTTCGGGTCTGCTGAGCTCTCAACTCTCAAGCATGCTAAAGTTATAATTAGGAGAGCTATTTTGAGCACCAAAAGAACTACATTGAGGGCTCAAGATTGCTTTTCTTTCTTATTTTCAGTTTTGCCCTCTAATAACCATTCTCGATTCTTTGCTAAGTTTTAATTTGAAAACAAATTTATGCTCAAAACTAAGGACTTCAAGCTGCATCACCATAAAACAAAAATTGATCAAATTCAACTGGCTTAAAGAAACTAATAAAGACTAACAGAAACTCATGCTACAAGTTACATATCTTATTATTGAATTAAAATTGTGTGGCCATTTCATTTTGCATTAGTTGTTTGTATGTCCATAGAAAATGATGATAATTGAAACTTTGTATGCAACTTTCAGCAAAATGTCATACTATGTAGTAATATTTATTATTTTGTTATTTTTATTTGTTGTGTTATCTTCAAGAAAAAGTAGTTGTATGATGATATTTGATTAGTAAGCATTTTATAATAAGTAAAATATAATTGATAAACGAAACAATGATTGATTTGCAACATTAAAGCAATCCATACATAGGTACTTAAATTTGCATGCTATCAGTTGATAGCTAATGATAGGTTGCTTGATCTAAAAAAGTAAAAAATTGTCATATCTTTCAGATAGAAAGATGGAGGTCTATTCTATCAACTTCTATTTAATAATTCAAAAAGAACCTCTCCATCCGGATTTCAATCTCATAATCTTTCACACAGATAGTGTTGTCCTTTTTAGACAAAAAACTGGTTCTTACAAAAAATAGATGATGATTCTATTAAAGAAAAATGAGACATTGTTTTCTATTAAATGTATAAAATATATATTTTTTCCTAAAAAGAGTATAAAATATTTTTTTAAAGTATATTGCATTTAAGAGTAAGCTAAAAAAAGGTACATAACAAGGTCAAAATAATAGTGTCTTTATAGTTAGATGCTCTATATTATGATTAGATGTTTTGTTGCGCTTCGGTGCTCTATATTATGATAAGATGCTCCAAATAATAGTGTCTTTTATAGTTAACGTACTTAATTTGTACTAGTAGCATGTCCGTGTGTTGTAATGGGATATATTATAAGAAAAAGAAATATCAATAAAATAACAAAAAAACATATTTTCATAAAAAAAATTAGACTAATGAAAGACATATTATTCACAATAAAAAAATAGACCAAGATATTCCTCGTACAAATGCAAACTCAATTCTTTGATTAGTATACATATGAACGTTTGTTTTTACTAGTACAATACAGTTTTTTTTTTTTTTTTTTTTTATGTTGCTTTAACGAGAAATAAGAGGAAAAAAACCTCATCAAATAAGTTGTAATCTATGAT
>JAJGRX010000585.1:0-28246 GCA_025461125.1 Carex kokanica
ATGGACTTTGCCATACCTCTCTTGAAAACAATAGTCTGAAGCCTTCTCGACAGAAAATTCTCAACAGTCAATGCAAGGACATAATCAAGCTTGTTCTGTCCCTCATCCAACAGACCATACCTGTTTAATTATTTTGAGTAAGAGTTTAGATCTCTAAACAGGACACAAATAGAAGAACAGCACCCCCAAATGAAAAACGACTTGTTCAATTTTTCATGTCAATTAATCCATACCAAGGAACTAACAGACAAACAAGTAAAAAAGGATGAACAAATGGAGGAACAATTAGATCATATATCAAGTGTGTCTCTGCTGCCATAGTAACGATGAAACTATAACTATAGAAGTTCCCAAAACTACAGTAATGATGTATACTACAGAAAGACTCCTAGCTGAGCAGGTAATTTTGTACTATATCCCAAGTCTAGCCAACACAAATACACACCGCAATCTGATGGAAAAAGTAACCACTCATAATCTTAATAATGATCATAGGAGGCAAAAGGTTAGGGTTGTCGATACGCATGACAGCGATTGTTAATACAGGAATACACGCAAAAATATCTAAAATTACAAAAAAAAATCAAAACATACCGCTTCATGCGGCGCAACAAAGCCTCTCCCTCGAAATTCTTCTAGGGTTTTTCTCATCTAGTGTCAAAAGTTCCCTGGCTGCATTTCGGATGCGGCTCAATGCATACTGACACGCCACAACTCACGCTTGCAACGTAATCCATACTCACCCAAGTTTCAATTCAGCATCGAGACGCTCCTTCTCGTACGGGCGCCTTGGCTTCTTAAATGTCTTCCCATCTGCAAAAATCAACTTATAGGTTTAAGTAACTGAGAGATAAAATAATGATGCAAGGCTTAGTATGTTTAGCATTTAGTGTTGAACAACTAAATTAGCAGTACCATTTACAAGGGAAGTCCAGGTAAAAAAGAACAAAAAGACTCTCGAAGTCAGATGAACTACAGAAATTCTCAATTACTGGCACATGCAAAATACCAGATTCGCTACCGGGAATGTTTCATATTTATCATCTTGAAACTATTACATTAGACAATAACACATCCACATAAAAGAAAATTATGCAATTTTCTCTAAGAAAGTATAATTGATATTTTGGAACCTCACATGAAATGAAAGAGCAGCCAGTTGATCTGATGCAAATACTTGTTCTTTTTTCCCAAGTTACTGAGGTAGGATCGATACTACCCGACGCAGAACCTAAGTCGAAATGCCTAGTCTCGAAACATATTAGTTTGGTTTCATGCAAATTGTAAACAGATTTTGGGACCTCCGGTCCATTCAACTGCTAAAGATCTGATCTAAAGCTTAACCACTACGGCCTACTACCGATGACGATTCACAAATACACAAAATTTATTTTCAACAAAAAAGGGCACGATGAAAAGAGATCTCTTATGACGCACAAGAGAGGAGAGGTAAGGATAGATAGAGAAAGAGAGATTACAGTTGCGGTAGAAGCTGACGTGAACCATGGCGAGATCGCTCGGGGGGTTCGGCGGCGGCGGCGCGAGAAGAAACGAGAGAGAAAGCAAGAAAGGCAAAGAGCATTTATAGGGTGTAGAAAAACCCTAGTTGGACCGCGTGGTCATCTGACCAGTGGAGCCCACTATACAGAGGTTATTAAGTTTGATGTCATTCAATTTTTCTAAGATAACAAATTTTGGTCCTTCAATTTTTCTAAAATTGATATAACATTAATACACCGAGTTTTAGCTGTAAATGTAATTTATATATTTCATTATAAAACCAAAAAATAGTCAAATATAATTTAGAAAAAATAAATATTAGAGTGAGGCTATGATACTATGCACAACACATATTGGTCTATACTATGGAATGTGGATCAATAATTTTTTTTCAAAGTCCAAACAGTCGATCTGAAAAGTTTAATATGATCTTCATATCAAAATATATTTGTAAAAAAATTCACATTTTTTACAATTTCTTTTACTATTCTTTTAGATATTAGAAAATTAATTAATCTAAAAATTATGGACCATTCAAAAGTAGTAATTTTCTACCGTTCTAAACTTTTTTGTAAAATATTCTAAAAATTGTAAAATTTAGATCACAAATACATTTTCATACGGAGGTCGTGTAGCACAGTTCCAATTAACTGTTTGAATTTTCAATATGAAAATATTGATTTATAGTACGAACTAATCTGCGGTATGCATAGCGTCATAGCGTGACTCTCAATATTAATTAACGAGTGACGTTATGGTACTCTGCATAGCACTGATTGGTCAGTGCAACATATCAAATTTCCATTTTTAAAGTGCAAACAGTTGATTTGAACCTTTCAATATGATCTCCGTATGAAAAATCTAATTGTAGATCAAATTTTACATTTTTTTACAATTTTTTTAGTTAGGTAGAAAATCACTTAATCTAAAAATTCTAGACCATTCAAAAGTAGTGATTTTTCTATTTATCTAAAATTTATTGTGCAGGTACATTTTCATATAATGATCATGTTAAATGGTTCTAATTGATTGTGTGGACTTTAAAAACAGAGAGGTATTGATTGTGTGGACTTTAAAAACAGAGGTATTGATCATAGAAATCTTTAGTTGTTGAAAGATAACGTAGGCATTTAAATTTTTTTTATAAATGTTACTAGAATATCTAGTGGTAAAGACACATGATCTCTATATGAGAAGTTATAGGTTTGAAACTCATAAATTTGAAACTCGATGAAGAAAATTCTTTGTTAGAATAACAAGAGTATTAAATAGTTAAATGGCTTGACTTTCAACTTTTATTAAACAAAATTGTCACTAGAATATTTTGAATTCCAATTTCCTTACTGGTTTAATTGGAACTTGTTACATAATCTCTATTTCATTATTAAGCACGTTGGGTGTCCGATCCGCCAACGGCTACGATTGAAAGATTAATTTTTAGATTTAATCTCAGCTCTTCAATCACATAATTTATATTCTTTTGATTAAATGCATCTGTTTTATGTGTAGAAGTTTAAATTTAGTTACAAACATACTCGCCACACGATGCGTTACAATTAAAATTAAACAGACTCTAAAATTTAGCGATATAATTTTCATTTCCTTATTTATTTGTTTCCTTATTTCTCTATCTCCAATTGATATTTTCTATACGGCGGATCACAATGCAAATCAATTTTTTGTTCACTTCCTTATTTATCTACTTCCTTATTGAAAATTTGTTATTTTGTATGAGAATTATTTGTTATCTTATTATATAATATATATTCCGTTGCAACGCACGGGCACGATATAGTAACATTTATACTCGCACAAAAAACTAGAATTGCCCAAGAAGTGCTAACCCTCTACTTTTATATATTGGATATTCGTAGACAATTAATGGATTATCTTGATAGTCTTAACAACGTTTTTTTTAAAATGGCAAAAGCAAATTTAAAATAATAAAAAATATGTTATTTTCTTATAGATTGGTTATGTATATATATTTTCATGTACTTTTAATATCATGTGACATTTCATCGATTTTCATTAAATACGGATTGTTGTAAAATTTATGTCATTTGATGAAAGATGAAACTTATATCAAATGATATCATTTGTTACATAAATGATATGTATGAAGTATAAATTAATTTTTACTACCAGATTTCAAAATTAAATTATTTTTTGAGGTTGTCAATATCATTACACTAAATTGTTGTCAATAAATATTTATCCTTTATATACAATTGTCAACTTTGTCAAACTATTGCCAACTTTTTCAAACTAATATGGTATCAATTATCTTTCTCTTTTACATATATGGTATATGGACAATAAATAGACCTGAAAATAGGGGTGTAAACGGAGCGGATTCGGAGCGGATAATACTAATACCAAATCCACATCCATATTTCAATGAGCGGATATGAATACGGATACGGATAGTAAACGGATGTCAAAATTCAAAACCAAATCCACCTTAAACGGATACGGATACTGAGCGGATAATCTACTAATACGGATTCGAATACGGATACAAAATGAATAATTGTCGTATAACTGAGACAGACGAGCGTTTTAAAATACAAATACTAATTAACAAAATTAAGAAAAAAAAATAAACTATTCAATTTTCTCTATGTACATTCAGATGATACCCCAAACAACTCTCAGTAAAGAATTCATTTTTTATAAAGAGATTCAAATAACGTGATGCTAAACAAGAAACCGGTTATAACCGGTAATAACCGGATCAGATTTCAAAGAACCCACGTGGTGGCCTGATGCCACTGGATCGTAAATCCCATTGGATTTTACTTTACCCAATTTGTTTCGGATATAACCGGATATCTGATCCGTTTTCAAATGAACAAATTTATTCGTATCCGTATCCGGATCCTGTTCATCCTATGTTAAAATTATCCGAATCTGAATTAGAAATTATCCGAATCTGTTTAATTCGAATACGGATCTTGTTCGGATTCGGAGCGGATTATCCATATCCGTTTTCAGCCCTACCTGAAAACGTTCTGGATTTATATATGTGGGTGGCCTCAGGCTGGCTAACAATTTTGTGATTATGATGATTAATCAAGTACTTTTCCATGATAAAATAAATAATCATTCAGGAAAAGAACAAATTACTATAACTTGGTGTATTTCCTTTTTCATGGCGGCAGATATAAAAACAGACAAGAACAAACATCACGATCCGATTGTCAAGAGGAAAAAAAAAAAGGCCGCTACCAGTAATAAAATTATTTTACTTGTATTCAGCAAGACGAATATAGATAAAAAAAATTCGATAACATAACTAGTAAATATAAAAAATACATGTAACAAACATATTTTGTTAGCTCCTTATAATTAATTAAATAATTAAGGATACGTTATTTCATACCAATTATCATATAGGTAAATAAATAAATATAGAATTATATAATCACAGAGCCTCTACTACTATATCAATTTCTCTATATTTTGAAATAAATCCTTGACATTGTCAACATGCAAAATGATTCCGCGAGTACAGTTCATTGAAAACCATAACGTAAACTTAACTTCATCAGAGTCTCAACTCTGTTCAGACTAACCAAAATGAGATTCCACTTCTCGTACTCATCACTTACTGTAGTGGGATCAGACAACTCCACCAGAGTTGATTTCCTCCAATACTTCATTAGGCTAAGTTCAAGTGTTTTTTTAATTTAATTTAATTGCACTATTTATTAGAAAAAAAAATTAGTTTATTTGAAATGTATGCTGGATTTGATGAGGAAATGACTAATAAAAACATTATATACATGAATGTATACTTACATGATATGAAATAATGATATGAAACACATATTACATGTAGAAAATACACTTCATATGAACTCAAGTAGAAACTCACGCGCCTGTTGTGCAAATATCAAGGTTCTAAATAGCGTTTATAGCGTCGTAGCGGGAAGGCTAAAAAAAAAGCTATAGCGAATAACGTCGCTATAGCGGAAGCTATTCCAAATAGCGTTTTTTGTTTTACATTTCGTATATTCAATATTTGTACTAAATATCAACATTATCTAAGGTCATAGAACAATAAATAACACCAAAGTAATTAAGAAATTATAATATTCATATTGAACCCTACAAAGTCCAAATTGCGGTTCAAAATATCCATAGTAATATCATAAACTATCGATTTTCCTAATAAAAATATCTTAAGTATCATGATTCATGACATAATCTATTTTTTTTCTTCAAATTTAATTCCGGTTTGGACATTTTTTCTATTCAAATTTCAATTTCTATTCCCAATTTCAAATTTATTTATTTGTAGCAAGTAGCAACAAATTCAATTTCGGTTTGAGATTTTTTTTATCTTTATTTAAAACCCATATAAATTACTTAAAAATAAAAAAATAAAAAAAACCCATATGTATAGCGCAAATAGCGCTGTAGCGGCCGCTATAGCGGCCGTAGCGCAAATAGCGCATTTTGATGTCGTAGCGTAGCGTTTGGGGTCCAAAAACGCTATAGCGCGCTATTTAGAACACTGGCAAATATGCATCTAACAAATGTGAAAAATAGTAAGCAAAAACATAAAACTCTATTGTTCTAACAAATACAGATAATTAGTAATGGTAGCAAAAAGAAATAAGAAAGGGAGAACACAATATCTCGGCCTATAGGCCATTCATCTACAAAATACATCCACACCCCCGACCCCCCCCCCCCTCTTTAGATGGTGCGTCTTTCTTTATCCAATGAGAAAGGAGTATAAGGTGGAACTGACGAGCCCTTACAAAGTTTGAAAAGTCACACAGCCCAAGCATATAATTGGCTCAAGAGCACTAAAGGCTCTAATACAGCGAGTACTAAAGGCTCTAGTGTTTGAATAAACAAGAGATATCTCACAAATCACTCTAATTCTAATCAAGATTGAGGTGTAGTGGAGAAGATTTTCGGTTGTTGAATGAATATTGAAGTTTCAAGATCAAGCAACCATAGTTACTCTCTTTTTCAATTGAGGAAGAAGTGTTTGATGGCTGGAGCCTCCTTAAGAAAACCTAATATTTGCTTCTATATATAGGGAGAGAAGCAAATCTAGGTTTAAAACGTTACCATACCTGACGTCTGACTTCCACGGCCCATAGCGACCCATTGTTTCATAATTTGAATAAAGTTACAACATGAAAGTTGTATATCTCGGTTGACTGGAAATTTCAAGCTTTAATTCACTCAAATCGGAGTTCGTATGACCAAACTGCGGCCAAAAATACGAACGGTGTGTAAGTTGCTCGATTTTAAAGCGTTGCAACGTTTTAATCAACCGTTGCAATGGAATAAATCATTTCCAGACCCAATTTTCTGCAGACCCAATTATTCCGTTGTGACAGCCATTGCACTGGAATCTTGAAACTTCCAGAGAGCAACCGTTGTGACAACCGTAACAATGCTTGTCAAGCGTTATGGAATTTCAGCAACCTTCAGCAATCTTTAAACTAGCGTATCTCGGCGCTCGGTATCCGATTTCAGCATATGACCACATTCGGAAAGTTTGTGAAGAATAGATATGATTTTTGAAGTCTTAGCCTTCATCGAAACAATGGTGCAGTCAATTATCTCAAAGACAAAGGAAAGAGTCTCAACAGTCATGTTGCAATTGATGTTTCTCAGTCCAATGCTTGGTTCTTCGTGACTCATCCTTGATATGTATATCAATTGATCATTCATCTTTGATGTATATGTAGCAATTTATATCGTCACGAATCTGCACAATATATCAAGACAAGAAACCGTAAAATTCAAACAAATATATGTTTTGCAAATATAGTCAAACATACAAGTAGATTATGGCACAATCCAACATTATCAAGATCGGTTAATTATAAATAGCCGATCCTAATAAGTCAAAATCAAGATCGGACTTTAGTAATCAACCGATCCTGATATGTTATGGACAATTAAGATCAACTATATATAGACGGCCGATCCTAATACCTATTTTCAAGGTCGGCTCGTAAGTTTGTCCGATCCTAAAGGTATTAGTATCACATTTTTGTCATGTCCGATCCTGATGGGGCGATACTATTTGTACATTTTCTACTAGTGTTAGAGATTATGTGACCTATTTGGTACAATATCTAATATAAAATTTGGTTTTATATGACAATATCTCAACCGAATACCACATATTTCTCACTAGTATTGAAAATGAATTGGAACCTAAAAATTACCAAGAAGCAATTAAAAGTCCAATTTGGTGTAAGACTATGAATGAGGAACTAAAAGCTTTAGAATAAAATTAAACTTGAAAAATTGTTTCCCTACCAAAAAATAAAAAATCGGATGGTTGTAAATGGGTATATAAAATCAAATATAGTGATGGTACCATAGAAAGGTATAAAACAGATTTGTAGCTAAAGGATTTACACAAATTTATGGCATAAACTATAACGAAACCTTTGCACCGGTGGAAAAAATGAATACAATGATAATTTTATTTTTTATTGCCGTAAATAATGGTTGGGTCTTTACCAAATGGAGGTTAAAAATGTCTTTCTACAATGAACACTTGAAGAAGAGATGTATATGACACTACCACCCGGTCATAAATTGGAAACCAACTCTAACTTGGCTTGTAGGCTTAATAAATCAATCTATGAATTAAAACAATCTCCACGAGCATGGTATGAAAACCTTAGCTCTTATTTAATTTTTTGCAATTTTAAAATTAGTAATGCCGATTACTCTTTATTTATTAATTGTGATGGAACCAATGCAACTCTCATTTTAGTGTATGTAGATGACATCATAATTCCCGAAAATAATTTAGAGAAAATTCAAAAATTAAGAAACAACTAAAAGAAAAATTTGACATAAAAGATTTAGAATATCTTAAATATATTTTTGGGAATAGAGGTAGCCTCTTCAGATAAAAGCAAAGGTTTAAATAGCGTTTATCGCGTCATAGCGGAACAGATGAAAAAACAGCGCTATGCCCATATAGTGTAGGATTTTGCTGTACCCTTTGATTAGGTTAAGTATGTGGAAAGATCGTAAAACAAAAATTTTACTTTTAACTTAACCTGAGAATTAAAGAGGTATGTCAGAAAGAGTACCGAACGTTCCTGTTTCCGTCTTTCACTTGACAAGCCCTTTTAATCATCTAGTGATCTACTCCTTGATTGATTTCTAAAAATTAAATTTATTTAACAATTAAATAAATTAATATAACATTTATACCTCATTCCAAATTCTGATTGGAATGAAGACCGATTCGTCTCGGAGCACCAAACGTATGATGCCTCTATAGGTTATCCACCAGGAACTACCAGAGAGTTGGTATTTCTTTTACCAGAAATACTATACCAACAGTATTCGAAAAAGTCGTAGTTTTCGATAAATCACTATTCACCATAAATACAAAATTTCTGATAAAATACTATTCACAAATATCGTAAAAAATGATTCACGAACTTTCGATAAAACACTATTCACTCAAATCACTATTTGAGAGAGAAAATCAGATTCGAATCGATCAGATCGGATTCGAACTATCAAAATTAGTTAGTTTCTCTCTACCCCTACCCCTCTATTTATTTGCAAATGAGGAGGTTCGTAAATGACCGTAATGCCCTTGGTTTTTGTGGTATTCACCAAATTGTCATTGACAAACTCAAATTGAATTTTGTCACTGGCTGATTACCAAAATGCCCTCGATGCCCATAATTCAATTCGATCAATTTGAGCTTTTGAATTTAAATTCTAAATTCAATTTGGGCTTAAATATTAATTCATAATTAATATTTTAATCCATTAGTCATTTATATAATTATTCTGAATAATTATATTTCTTTTGTATGTTTTTGCGATAAATTTATACAACGTGTCGTACATGCTTATAAATTTAATATGTTTAAGTATGTCATCTCTATGACATTTATTTTATTATTAATTATAACATTTTATAATTAATCATAAAAATTCTCTGATTACTTTCCTATTGGTGTGACCCGATAAGATCTGTGCTATGTTGGCAATAGAATTAAAACTCATTTTAATTCTATAAATCATAAGCGGCATCTGGCATAATACATTATGACTACCCAAATTGACACAGATGATCTTGTATAGTACAATATCATGATCCAGTAAACAATTTACTCGTGTTAATTCTTTTGTCTCATAGTATCAGATCAGTTCCAAGGTAGGTATGTGTCATCCTTACAAACTTAATCTTTTCTCGATCTTAAGTAAATTGTCATATATGATTAACTCTTTAATCATATTGTGCACAGATAATCCTACTCCATCAAGACGCCTAGTGATACTATCATTCGTATTAAATACGAGGGATAATAGTAGTCTTGGTGAACATCTCCTCTCCGCATAAGTTATGCATACTGAAATGTCATCGTTATAGCTACTTTTATGGATAACGTTAAACAACACTCACGAATACACACTTCCTATGTAGGAAAGACGAATAACTCATACTTTAGAACTTAACACTGAATGAAAACATTAATGACACGAACACACACTATTTGATATTTCATTTAGGGTCTGTCTAATACCATGTTCTCTAACATGTATCTGTGTGATTAAAATGACAACTCTTTGTCTATGGTTGTAAAACTTAACCATCATTTAATCCACACACTAACCTTTAAACGGTCAATTAGTGTTCCTTGCTAATTACCACGGTTAGAGACTATCAAGAGTATCTATCATCTATATTATGAAGTTTTTATAATTTCAAGTCATGAACTCGAAATGATTAATCATCCATTACATGAACAAAATATATATAATATAATATAATTATCCTATGATTGACTTCTAGATTATTACACTAACATATAGCGCCGCTATAACGCGAAATAGCACGCTATAGCGGTAATAGCATCATAGCTTTTATGGTCCAAAAACGCTATAGCGCGCTATTTAGAACCTTGGATAAAAGACTCTTTATTTCCCAAAGAAAATACACATTTGATCTATTAAAAGAAACCGGTAAGTTAGGATGGAAACCGGCATTTACCTCAATTGACAACAAATGCAAATTAAATAGTGAAGATGATGAACTCTTAAAGACATAAATCAATTTCAAACATTTTTGGAAAATTAATTTATTTAACGGTTACTCGTCTGAATATTTCATTTTTCGTAAATCAAATTAGTAAGTTCATGCATTCACCAAAATCACCATATTTAGGAGTTATAAATAGAATTTTGAGGTTCTTAAAAAGTAATCTCGGTAAGGGTAATCTAGTCACATGAAAAAATAAGAAACAAAATGTCGTAGCACGATCAAGCACCGAAGCCCAATATCGTGCCATGGCATCAACCGCAAGTGAACTAACATGAATCAAGCAACTCCTATTAGACATGAGATTTAAAACTCAAAAACCGATAAAAATGTATTGCGACAACAATTCGGCACATCATATAGCTTCAAATTCTGTGTTTCATGAGCGAACAAAACATATAGAAGTGGATTGCCACTTTATTAGAGAAAATGTTCAAGCAAAAGAAATTGAAATACCATACGTAAAAAGTGAAGATCAACTCGCGGATATCTTCACCAAAAGCTTGGATCCGAGTCCATTTGAGAAAATTACAAGCAAGCTAGGATTATACGATTTACATTCCTAGCTTGAGGGGAGTGTTAAAATATAAAATAGAATTCAAATTTATAACATCTAGTTTATTAATATAACAGGAAATAATGCATTGTAGAAAAATAGTACTATGTAATTAATAGGAATAGACAATAGTACATGAGTAGAACTAGGGTGTGATGTGCTCACCAAACTTTTGGTGAGCATAACTCCATAATATATCACATTCACTTCAAACGAGATGAATCCAAACTGTTGAAACCGATGTACTTTACGAGTGATGTGCGTACATGCAAAATTTTGAATGTTTCAGATTTATTTAGTACAAAGTCAAGCGGTCAAAATTGATGAAAAATGAATGTATTAAAATAACTTTAGAACTTCATTTGGATTCATTCATTTTTCATCAATTTTGACCACTTGACTTTAAACTAAATGAATTCGAAAAATTCAAATTTTGCATGTACGTGCATCACTCGTGAAGTATATCGGTTTCAACGGTTTGGATTCATCTCGTTTGAAGTGAATCCGATAAATTATAGAGTTATGCTTACCATAGAGTTTGGTGAGTACACACCCTAATTCTACTCATAGTACATTCTTACAATTAGTTTTTGAATGTCTTGTAACTATAAATAGAAATACATATAAAGCTGAAAAAATAAAATTGCAATATGATTTATTTTCTGAAATCTCTTCTCTCTTAATAAAATTAGAGTGATGCTGGACATAAGGACCTATTTGTAAAATGAACATATTTTCATTTTCAAAGTTCAAACAGTCGATCCGACCATTCAACATTATCTCCATATTAAAATGTACTTGGAGGTCAAATTTTACATTTTTTTGAATTTTTTTACTATTTATTAAGTATTTTACAAAAACTAGTCAAATTCAGACTATTGAATTTTGTAAAATACTTAATAAATAGTAAAAAAAAAAAAAAAACGTAAAATTTGACCTCCAAGTACATTTTAATATGGAGATAATGTTGAACGGTCGGATCGACTATTTGAACTTTGAAAATAAAAATATATTCATTTACAAATAGATCATTATGTCTATAGAATAATTTGCCATAAAATTAACAATAAAAAGCAGAAAAACCCAAACTCCTCTCTCACCTCCTCTCTAATGGCGACTGAGTTGGAAGAGCTCGTAGAATTCCTCTCCTCTCCTTCTCCTCAGGTACTCCGTCTCTCTCTTTCTCGCTTCCGCCGATTCCCACTCTCTTAATCCACTTTTTATTTCTCACTCTGACAGCTCTCTATCTCTTTTTCCAGTTAAGAAAAGCCGCCATAGATATCGTGAGGGGTTTAACAGGCTCAAATGAAGGCATACAAACCTTGGCCTCCCACTCGTCCCTTGCCTTGCCTCCTTTATCTCGCCTCCTTCAGGATTCGTCACCGGACATCTCTAGTGCTTCGGCCGATGCACTAATCAACCTCTCTCAGTCTCTGACCTCGCCTCCAAGCTTGTCTCTCTTGGAATAGTTGGTGCTGCCATGGAGGTCATGCACAAAAGAACCGAGCTTTCACAGAAACTAGTTATGTTGCTAGTTCAATCTCACACAAGTCGAAGCTGGTGTTAGTGCTCTCCTCCAGGTGGGGGTTTAATTGTATATTTATCTGATTATTTGAGGGTACATTTGATTTGTGCAAGGATTGTCCTTTATCTTGAATTGGTACAGATGGGTACAATAACACCCCCTCCACCCTGTATCCAGCCGGATTACAATCATAATGCAATGAGATTCAACAATCTAGATAAATTAAGGTTTTAGAGAAATAGAGGACATTACCTGTCAACATATTTCAATTGCTAGGTGCATGTAATTATTCCCAGGATTGCATGCTGTTATCAGTACAAAATTTGTTCCATTGCTAGTTGGTGTTGTTTTGGACAAGTGGAAAGCTTGGTGAATGGATAGTTTTTCCCTTTACTCTCTATCTCTCTCTCTTCCTCCCTCGAACTTCTACCTTCTGTATTGCTTACTGAAATCTCAGTAAGCATTTTGCATACTAATTGAAAAAGGTAGAATGGCACCAATGATCCCGTATGTTTCGTCTTTTGTGGATTTATAAATCTGATGAAGCAAATTTAAGATATTGGAACTTTAGATTGACTGATAGATATAGCACAAACAACAAATAAGCATAGTGGAATATAGGTTCTCTATCTTAATAGTCAAAAACATTTTAGATGATTTTCCTTTTTGTGATGTTGTTAACAAGAGGGTGTACAATAAATAACAGTGCATGTTTACCCTTGGATACAGGTAGGGGATGAAAAGATGGAAGGTCTTTATGTAGCCAAATTAGTTAGATCATTCACTCGGTCATCCTCAGCTGAATCAAGTGGTATGTAAGTGGAAAGGAATGAAATTGACATGCTATGTGAGTAAATTTAGACTACTAACCATTTTAATCTTTTGAATTTATTCTACAACAGAAGATGCATTTGAACATGTTGCTTCGATACTTGTAAACATATCAAAATCCGAAGCAGGAAGAAAAGTATTGTTGGATCCAAAAAGAGCTCTGCTGAAACAGGTTGTTCGCCAGTCAGACTCTACAAACTCAATTAGAAAGAAAGGGGTACGGAGCACAGTTATTATCAAATATTTTAATGTTAACTTGATTCTGGAGAGTCTCATTTACATTCTTGGATCTGTTTTATTCAAATGTTACAGGTGTGCGGTACAATTAGGAACTGTTGTTTTGAGGCTGATAATCAGCTGCAAAATCTCTTGATTATTTCTGAGTATCTTTGGCCAGCTCTGCTCCTTCCTGTTTCTGGAAAGAAGGTCACTTTTTGAATCTCCTTTGAAAAACATGTCTATGAACTGTTGTGAAAAAAAATTGGATATGTCCTTTTATATATGCTTAATGTAACATGTGTGGTATAAACTGTTTTGGCTATCGTCCAGGAACAATGTTTTAGAATACAGTTTTGAATATGAATGTGGAAGGGCACTGCATACTGCATATGTGGTATGTGGCCACATATGCAATTTATGTGTGGATTCATATATGTGATTTAATTTTTTAATTTACTAGAGGCTAAACAATATTACAAAAGGAAATTGTCTACTAGAGACTAAAAAATTAGAGTTTTGAATAATTATTTTAATAGAACTGAACCACACAAAAAAACAAAGTTATGCAACTTATTATTAATAAATACCTGATTCTTTGCATAGCACTGCATATGTTGCCACATGATCGCATACCGCATAGGCGTCTGCATAACGAATATGTGTATGCGGTTGAATATCCAAATCCACATATTGTCGATCGCATATAATTTTGAGCACATGTTATTGACTGCATACGCATATGAGTTCAAGCGGCCGCAATTTAAAGCACTGGTACTTTGGAATGTTGAGATCCTGTATAGGCAGTCAGGTTGTACCTATATTGAAGGCCAAAGGGGGCCAGGATAAAGGAAATATACCTTTTGTCTTCTCCTCTGGCAGTACCAGTCATACTTCTTTTGGTCACTTTCTCCTTTAAAAACATAGGACGGAGATTACTCATAACAATTCATTAAATTTATGTATATATTTATTAAATATCAGATATACAGTGATGAAGATAGGTCAAAAATGCCACCTGAGCTCAGCAGTGCACTCTCTCACGAGAGAGAGGTGGAAGAAGATCCCGAGATTAGGAAACAATCCTTGGAGGCCATTTACATGATCTCCATGCAGGTCCACTTCCTTTTTGTTGCCCCCCTCCGTTTTGCATTCTTTATCAACTATCTCTTTTCATGATGTACTTTACATCTTTCAACTAAAAATCTTTTAAGTGCGTTAGATACTTTGCACCACAAGTGTCAAATTTATTACAGAATTGAATTAGTATTCTGAATTCATAAGAGTCCAGAGGGTGCAAAGAATATTTTTCTTTGCAAGATTCTCCATCTAGTTATTGAAAAGAACCATTTTTTTTTTTACAAAAATATATATATATGTAGGAAGCTGGAAGGAAGGCACTTTGGGCTGTAAATGGACCAAGGATACTTCAAGTAGCATATGAAGATGAAGAAGATCCCAAGGTTATGGAAGCTTATGAACAGATTGGCTCTCTGGTATCTCTTCCTTCTCTCACTTCCAACTTTAAAAAAAAAAAATGTTTTTTTTATATATTCCTGGTTTTGCTTAACTTGTGAATTCAGAGACAGTTTCCTTTGTGTTCCCCTAACAACCTTACAAGATAAACCTTTTCTTCTGAGAAGCGCTAAATGCAACATGTCACAAAAGAAAAACACAGGGAAAACAAATCTGTGATATCTGAGCTGTCCTTCTTCTTTATGAAACAGCTAACTTTTTAATCTTGGTCCATATAAACAGCTTGTCGACAATGATGGAGCTGAATCAGGACAAGCATGGTCCGAAATGTTGTACCATATTGAAAGAGGGCCCCAAATTTGGAAAGGTTCAGGTATTTACCTAAACCTTGAGATATGTTGTAATTTAGTTTTTAGGAGTATGTCTTCATGTGTTTTTGCTACCTAAACCAATGTCATAAGACTGAATTCAAGATAGTGTTGTTACATACTTTGGTTAATGGTATGACTGTTTTGGTCGTCCTAATTTGATGTAGTTGGAAAATTTTCTCTGCATATATGCAGATGATTTTGGCATTCATTTTTTTTTTCCAAATTGCTGTACAAATAGTGCAATCTTTGAGTTGATGTGCTTGTGCATTTAAATGCTATGCCCTTTGCCTCTATAAGGGTGGGGTGAAGCCAAACTGCCCAAGTTTTAGATACAAAAAGTACCTCAAAACTAAGAAATAATCAGGAATGACACAATTACACACTTAATTTATACTGCTAAAAAGAATGGGAGACACAGTCTTTATTTTTTTAATTCAGTAAGTCAAATATTCTAAATTAGGATTTGAATAAGGCTATTATCTTCTTTTTATACAACTGGCAGTAAGAACTGTGCAATATTTGTGACGTATGCAGCAGATCATTGAAAAAAGAAGGAACAGTATTGTAAAAAAAAATTATGAAGACATACTTATCCCTAACTTGGGTTATTTAACTTACAAAAATATTAAAGGGCCTGTGGAAAATTACCTAATCAGCTATATGTCCTGGTTTGGTGGATGAACCATGTCATCTTTTGATCAAATCGGTTGGATTAACATAGTTGGATTCTTATATATTTGTTTATATTTGGTTACATATCCCGTGTTTTGGTTTGTGCTCTTTTATGTAATGGGTTGTTGGTGATTGCGTCCTGTGAATCTGTGATTTTGGATATATGATATGTTCTCTGACAACCGGGCCTATTTGTTTCATGTCATCGAATTCTTCAACAAAATACTTGAACATGTGGTATCAACATTGCCTCTGAATCTGCTGCTATTTTGTCCAGGAAAGTAGGACTTTCTTTTTTTGGTTTGGGCCATCTAATTTGAAGGGAATGGACCCGCCACCGACATTATTCATGAGGGATTTTTAGTTTGTTCTATCTGTTTTATATCAAATGGCTTAAATGTTAATATGTTAGCCTACCTTTAGGGCTGAATAACAGCGGAAACGGAGGCATTGACCTTGCTGTCAGAAAGAGAGATGGTAAGTAGATGGTAGTGTTAGGATATTTGTTCGCATGTCATCAGTTCATCACTCTAGACTTGCAAGGTTAGTAATAAGCTAATTCCTCTTTATCTATTCTTTTGAAGAAATGATAACATTTTAATAAATCTCCAGCTTATCTTTTACTTTGTTATTCAAGTAGAGACAATAAAAGTTGGTCCCAGAACATACAGATTTAAGTTTTAAAGAGGTAAACAATTGAAGTAGTTAGCTATCCAATTCTGATTAGACATGTTGGAAGAATTATAAATACAAATACAACAACCAAGGAACCTCCAAAAGAGATTATTGGGAGATCCTTTCTACCTATAATTAATCATATATTTTGTTTGTTTCTAATAAAGATAGGAATATGGTACAAGTCTAGAAAAGGAATTATTTTAAAATAGTCTCGGTACAGTGACGGCCCAAATTAAACACAAAATTAGAGACCCGTGATTGAGGTTAATATTAGTTATGATATATGTTATTTTCATAGCTACATAAGCTAATTATCACTTTTGAATCCTTTAAAATATCAAAATTCATACCATGCTCATGCGTGATAGTAATAACTAATAAAGATTCTTTGCGACCTTGATCATTGTTTATAAAGATGAATATAGGAAAAAGAAAAGGGAGAACACAAAGCTAGCGCGAATGTCCTTCGTCAGTGCATATTTCATAACATCAGTATCCCTTGAATGCTGGAGCAAGATGTGCTTAAGATTGATTAATTAGGGGATGCAACAATATATATATATATATATATATATATCTCTTTAGAGTATTTTTGACCGTTAGTTTGGGTCTTTAGCCTGTTGCAAGACGATGTGAGTCTTCACACTTAGTCCAAAATTGATATATTACTGGGGCATGATCCCCATTTTTCATAAAACAAGAAATCATATCACCCAAATTATGGACCAATTTATTTGTGGGGCAAGACGATTGATTGAGCAGTCAGGAGTGAATGGCGTGACGAGTTATTTTACTAATATAAAAGTGGAAATTTTTTATCTATAGAAATTATTAAATACAGATGTACAGAAACAGAAAGAGTACCTCGTTTCCAACAAATATAGAAAGTCTGACTCAATAAGTCAGATCCAAGTTTATGGATCTGTCTCAATGGTGAAGATCCATCAATAACTTGATTTCTGTGGCATGCATAGACGTTGATCGGATATTAATTGGTATAGATTATTAATTGTTGTGCTCCAGTCGAAAATGCGGTTAGAGTGTTAGACGGTGCATTGAAATACCAAAAACCAATATGATCTTTTAACCTCAATTCGAAATTTCGAATTGTAAATTGTTTTTAATTTGCAGAAATGTAGAAATCCTATGGTCCCTTTTAAACAAAGTGTTTTTTATAGAAAAATATTATTACAATTAAATGAGATGGATATAATTTCAATTCGCATAATTAAATTGACGACCTAGTGCCTATTAGTCGATTGCTTCTCTTTAAAATAAAGATAATATATGTTAACAATAATTTAGTTGATATTCTGATATTTATTTGAAATATGGATGCCACAGAAAATCAAGAAAATTGATGGATCTTCCACCATTGAGACAGATCCATGAACTTGGATCTGACTCATTGGAGTCAGATCTTTCTATATTTGTTAGAAACGAGGTGCTCTTTCTGTTTCCGTACATCTGTATTTAATAATTTCTATAGATAAAAAATTTCCTATAAAGTGTAGGTCCGATACACTTTGCACATCTCTGCTCTGGATCTGTGCATACGAAGTTTAAAGCGCATCCAACTGCTCCGATACCATCAAACTTACTCTGCTCTCGTTTACTAATCTGGAGAGTTGAAAACACAAATGCATCTTCTGCAAAAAATCCAATGGCATTCGAGGTATTCTGACCGATCAAAAAGTGGGTTGGGATCATCTAAACTCAAAATTTGAGTTTGAAACCAGACCGTCCCGATCAGAATATCCAAAATGAATTCTGTCCGCATTGAAATTCACGGGTGCAGTTATGATCAGACGGTCCGATTCAATCTAAAGTTTTGGATTAGTTTGCATCCGAATTAGAGGTACCACCCTGCGCATGGCGGGGTCCGCCGTCCACCACATCGCGTGGTTGCACTTTCGCTGCGATGACTATCACTCGCTTCGGTTGATTACAACTCTACCGAAGGCTGGAATTTCTTATTTGAAATGCTTGGTAGAGACTATCAAGTTGAAGGCTGGAATTTCATTGTCCGTAGTAAGATCAGAGGAATATTAGTTTTCTCTTCACTAGATCATGTTTCCTTTCCTGTGCTAGTGTCCTGTGTAGCGGGATACCCAAACAAACAAAAGACCTCGTATCTGTTATGAACATCGATCCTTTCTTTTGTCAAATCTGCACATCATGGCCTCCTGACAGTTGAAGTAATTTTTTTTTATAACAAATCTGAAGTTATCTGATCGCGAAAAATAAACCTTCTAATATCCAATTCGATCTGTATCCATATCCAGATATAATAGTGAACGGGGTCAATTAAGCTCATTTATTTTCAAAATTTTTGTACTTTGACCCGATTTTGTTATATAATTTAAAGTAAATACTATAAATATAGTAAAATTGACTCCTCATAATTTGTAAAATTGTAATATGATTGACTTTCATATGAAACTTTCAAAGTTGATCTCCATAACTTAAAAGTCTGCCTCTGTCTGTCCTATCTGTATCCATATTCGGAAAAATAAAAACAGATATGATTTTACCACACTATCCGCTCCGTATCGGATCCGTTTTCCACCCCCAGTAAATAGTCCACCGAGTGCAAATAAAATGAAACTATTTAACAGAGGTATCAAATAATTGGGTACTAAAAGCCTCTGAAAATGAACATATTCAAACCAGTAAAGGTCCTATCTAAAAAGTGAAAGCTTTAAATTAGTCCAAACAAACATTACATAATTTTCAGAATGATAGAAGAGAAATAAAAGATCTAAGAAGCACCAGAAGCCTTTCAATTTTGCAACTTTCAAAATCATTTTATATATTTTTAGAAATATATTAATTAGAGTAGAACCAGGGTGTTCCTAAGCTCACCAAGTCTCTTGTGAACTCAACTCTAAAACCTATCGAATTGACTTCAAATGATATTTACAAAACCGTTAGATGTTCAATCTATATTAAAATGTGCTTGGAGACCAAATTTTATATTTTTGGATTTTGTTTACTATTTATTAAGCTGGTTTGAAAACCGCTGTTTTCTAATGGTGCATAATTTTAATAAAAACACGTTTTCAAACCGGCTTAATAAATAGTAAAAAAATTCCAAAAAATGTAAAATTTGGTCTCCAAGCACATTTTAATATAGATTGAACATCTAACGGTTTGAAAATAATTATTTGAAGTCAATTCGATAGGTTTTAGAATTGAGTTCACGAGAGACTTGGTGAGCTTAGGAACACCTAGTTCTACTCTATTAATTAACATATCGAGATTCAATGAATCGATCCCCAATGCAGTCCTAATTAAAATTAAACTTGCCAAACATAAAATGTACTTGTATCGTCCTAAAAAACACTATTCTGTCCCAAGTGTGCGCCTTAAAACAAAAGGTGTAGTACAAGTATCAACCAAGTTCATGAATCATGATTGACATGAGGTCCCCGAGTCTTAATTAAAAAAATCCCCATCCTCTATTTTATTTACAATTATTTTTTTTATAGTTTTTATTTCTCTGATTATGTTTATGTCCACAAATTAATTAAAGTTTGGCATCATAGATCCACCTCAACGGCATCTGGAATAAACACCTGGCTCAAAATCACCCATGCATCCATAGCACACACTCTTGATCTCAAATCTCACCCTTCATTCTTCCCTCGAGACTTATCTTTTGACTACTGTCTACTACCAATACTCAGTCATAAATGTTTTCCTCATCTCCATTACTAAGAAAATGGAGATGTCCTTATATGTTTGTTCTTATCTTTGTTCCTGGCTATAAACAACAAAGTAAGAATGGAGAAGGTCCTGATTGAGACTAAATTCACCTTTTTTTCTTCTTTCTCTCTCTCTGCCTATTTAAACCTAAGAGGAAGCATACATACATAGCAATTCTACTCTTTAAACCAAAATTAAGACATAACAACTACTCTATCATGGCTTCTCTGACAATAGCCTCGCCTTATGTTAACACTAGCTCAATTAATCCAAGAGATGATTCTTTCTCTTCATACCTAACCTTAGTTCGAGAAAGCTTCGGTACAGAGCTCAGCCCCACTGGCCGTACCCGTTCTTCGTTTCAAATCAACTCAAACAGACGGCGCAGCGGTGATGACGAGATTGATATATTTGATGCCGATAAATATTTTAATGGCGCAATGGAATATAACACCAATATACTTCCTGAAAAGGAACTAACCTGCCATATAGAAGGATAAGAAAGCAAATGCAAAATCAAGGTCGTAGAAAAAAAACAGCCAGCACATGCTCTGAAGCCAGTGGTAATAGTCGCATCGGCCTACTCAGGCAGCACAGCAAGGCGGCAAAAGCCGATGGAAAGAACTTCTTAGAGTTTTCTTATGCACTTGTTCAGGAAAAAAAACAATAGATACTGAGGTAGAAGGTGAATCGGCCCGAGATAGTTTCGGCGAACGCACCTGATGGATGAGATACAGTTAGCTAGTGAAATGAGAATGAAGAGGCTTGAGCTAGGATTCAATGAAGGCTTGTTTAACAGCCCTGAAAATTTGAAGGGTATAGAAGGAAATATGTTTTTGGAAGGGAACTCAGAGAGGGGGAGAAAAAGGTTAGCTTAGGTAACAAGGGAAAGCCTTAACCCTTCGTCGAAGATTCTATGGTACTTCACTCAACAATAGATGCAATGCGATAATTATGAGGATGATATTAGTAGTGAGTCTAGCTCTGATTTGTTCGAAATTAACAGTACATCGATAAATTCACAATCCTTTTTCGAGCCTTATAGCGATTCAACGGTGTATGAGCCAAGCGAGGCGAGTATTGATTGGAGTGTCGTGACAGCGAGTGCTGCAAACTTTTCAGTGGCATCACGGTCTGATGAATCAAGAAAGCAAAGCACCAAAGGGAAGCCGGAACCGGAAGGGACTGCTCATGGGCTGTGTCAGCCATAAAGCAGTAAATGATAACAACTGATTCGCACCGGTACAAGTTGACTAAGAGAGAAAATACAGTGGAGAAGCCAGATATGCCGGTGCAAATCGGTCACGAGGGATTTGGTGGCCCCGGCAATGAGGTACCAGTTAGAAAGCCTTAAGAAGACAGAGTCGAGGTCGACACCCTCACCAGCATGCCATGCCTCCGACCCGACCAATTTCGCGTATACAAGCACGACAACCAATCTACATTCGGTCTTAATGTGAAAATTGTAGTTCTGTATGCTCCAATTTAGGTTTAGTAATCAAGGCTTTTCTTGGTTCTTTTTGTTGAGAGATTGTAATATAGTTGGTAAATCAATCAGCTCTCTCATGCTGTGATGCATATATGTGTAGCATGTCGTTTGCTGTATATAGCGTTAGGAAATAAGGTTATGTGGTTTATTTGGTGTAAAACAGTGTCATCGTCCTAAGTTATTCAGTTATGGTGTTCTTTCTTTAGCAAAATGATAGACTGTACCTGATTGAACGACCTCTTTCACAATAGAAAGAAATAATAGAAGATAAGTTTATCTAAGTTTTCTTTTTTTTGTGTGTGGGAAGGAACGGCTCAAGGTCCTTTCCTTTTTTCATAAACTCTTACTGGAGCAGGATTTTGGGTTTGTACATTCTAACATAAAAAAAAAAAAAAATCTTATTTTAGTGGATTGTGCTATATGTAAAGTACATTTTAGGATTTTTATTTTTTTATTTGAGGGAATGCTCATAGACAGAAAATTAGGGGATGTAACAACTTATTTTCAAAAGGGTGAATTTATATGATACCCCTAAAAAAGAACATCAAAATTACGTTTTTACCCCCTCTAAATTAAAATCATATTATCCTTCTATATTTTCCAAAACTCACAAATTTACCCAATTTATTGCCTTTCTATTATAATTCATTTTAAATATATAATTTCTATTTTACCCTTTTTTAAAAATAAAAAAATTATACATCATATTCTATATTTTATTTTTATATTAAAACTCATTTTACCCATTTATATCGCCTTTAAGTAATTTCGAAGGGATACATGAAATTCTCTCTTTTCAAAAATGATTGAAGAATGTATTTTTACTGAAATTTTCTATTTTTTTGGCAAGAAGAAAAAAGGACATATATTAAATAAGATAATCAAAGTTTTTCTTTTCTAGAAAAACAATTTTACAAAGTTTAGGATTTCTCACATCAATAAGAGCCAAAATCTTGGTCACTCTCAGTAGTTAATGCGACAGCAATACAGCTTACACTAGAGACAATGTATCCACATAGGCATGTAGCACTTTTTGTCAGGGTTCTGGAAGCAGCTAGAGAAAATTGAAATGGACCCGGATATATATTGTAATTGCGGTTTGTCTGACATCCAAGCTGCTAACTTGAAGCTGTTAAAAGAATAAGGTGTAAAAAGTTACTTACCCATCTTTTACACGTTTTTAGAAGTGATTTTTTTTATTTCTCCGTTCACTCTAATCAATATTTCTGACATCTATGAGAATTTTGCGAATCTAAAATAACATACGTTTTCTACGCAATTTTATCTTTCAAATGGATCCATGATGAAGTACTTTTGAGTTATCCGTCGTGCAAGTATTCATACCTCGTAAAATTATTTATCTTGTCATGCAAGTATTCATACCACGTCGAGCCAAGTATTCATACCTCGTCGAACAAGTATTCATACCTAAGATATCAAGTAAAAAATGATTGAGTGGTAATGAAATTTCAATCGGTAAAAAATGAGTGAATGATGTCCAGTTTTTTATTTGTGAAATACTGATGAGGTATGAATACTTGCTTGATGAGGTATGAATACTTGAATGACAGGTATGAATACTTGTGCAACGGATAACTTGAAAGTATGTCATCATGGATCTCATTTGAAAGAGAAAATTGCGTAGAAGACGTTCGTAAATTTAATATACACAGCATGCGACATAAGAGCTAGATTTTTTTTTTCTCGGCGTAGAATTGAACCTTCCTTTTTCTTGTCTATGGCTCTATGGTAATTAACAGCTATTAAATAAGTATACTACATTACTACTGTATATATATTTGGAAATTCTTACTTATCCAACGATACCGATCTATTAAATAATGTTTTACGGTTTGCCGATGGAAAGTTTACTACAAAAGATTTGCCAAATAATATAATTAACGCATTAATAAAGGTGAATGGTCTAAACTCTAAAGACCAGACGATTATCCCTTCTGCTCAGAACAAAAAGTACTGCCCTAGCCCAATATCAACCTACTACCAAAAAGGCTGGTATCAGCACCAGTACATCTACATACACTGGTACCAAGACCGAAACAAAACATCAATAACAAGGTTAAGTTTAACTATCATTCAAACACAAAGTATCATTTTTTAAGAGTAACTAGTCATCATCAGATGAAGTCTTCTCTGATCCATACTAACATTAGCAGGGTCCCATTCTTGCAATGGTATGTTATCCAATTTTTCTGGTATCCATGCCCTTGTTGCTTGTTTCACTTCCTCTTTCAAAGTCCCTATCCAATAGTGTACAATAGAGATAGTAATATGACATTCCTATTAGATTTAATTGATTTACCATAGAAGTATACTTAATTGATTTACCAGTAAGAGACACTGCCATAATAATTATATCATCAAATGAGGTTCAAGTGGTAAAAACGTCTTCACACAGCTTCATTTAAACCATTTTTTTTTCACCTATGAACATTAGTTAATCAACATCTTCATTTAAATAGTCAAAAAAATATTCCAAGTTCATTTGGTACCGCTGATGAAAGGGACCTACCTGTTAGAGGCACTATTCATCACATTGTACCAGTCCCATCAAGGATTAAGATACAAGTATAGATATATTTTTTTTGTTTTATTGAAGAGCTCCAATATTCTTTAACATCTTTTAATACTACTTTCGAAAATTTAATCCGTATTTTTTCAACGACCGACAAGAAATCGTTTCATTGTTATCCATCACGAGTCCGACTCCGCTGCTTTTCTTGGAGAAAAGGAGGAGCCTCCTTTTCTGAATCCAACGATTCAAAATTTTCATTTGCATATCTCGATAAAGAAACTTTTTCATGCACAAATCTCAACTAATTTTGAATAGTTCGATTCAAAAAAGGAGGGTCCTCCTTTTCTCCAAAAAAAGCAGCAGAGTCTGATTCATCCATCACGGGCCCAGTGAAAATGGCCGAGTGTAAGAGCCCATGTGGTGCATCCTGATCCGACCCGCCGGTATACTTCTAAAAAAATTACTTTCTTAAATAATATATAAGTTGCATTACTGACTATAACAACCAATAAATGGAAAAAAATTCCAAGCGGCGAGTTTACAAATACTGCATATATCTCGTTTTATCATTATATAAATTTTTATGTATAATATAGAGTAGAACTAAGGTGCTCTTAAGCTCACCAAGCCCTCCGTGAGCTTAACTCAAAAACCTATCAATCCGACTTCAAACGACATTTTTAAACTGTTAGATGTTCAATCTATATTAAAATGTGCTTGGAGACCAAATTTTATATTTTTTGGAATTTTTTTACTATTTATTAAGCTAGTTTGAAAACCGCTGTTTTCTAATGGTGCACAATTTTAATAAAAACAGCGGTTTTCAAACCGGCTTAATAAATAGTAAAAATATTTCAAAAAATGTAAAATTTGGTCTCCAAGCACATTTTAATATAGATATCATATCGAACGGTTTAAAAATATTGTTTGAAGTCGGATTGATAGGTTTTAAATTTAGATGATAATATTAAAATTATAATTGACTCGCTTAGGGTAAGTATAGTTTCATTTATCTTTCATTTCATGTTAGAATAAGTTAAAAAAACACAACAATATTTATAAGTCTCTTTCTTCTTCAACGGCATTCCTAGATATATATGTTACGAACTTTAAAAAAAAGAAAGAGAGTTAAAAATGGAATCTTCATTCATCTCTAAAATAGACATTAGCCATTCAATTATCTTATAAAATAAAAATAAAAAGCAACTTCCTGCTTTTAAATATTCATAAGAAATTATTCATTTGAGTTTCGAACTTATAATCTCTCCACGTAAGAAAATGGTGTTTTAACTATTTATCAAGTATAATTTATATGTTATGTTATTAATATTGTCAGTATCATGTTCTTAATTGATACTGATTAAATATGAAAAACATTTATTTCAAAGTCATACCGTCATCATAATTTACCAAATCATTTTGATAGCTGAGGTTGTCATTTTCCTGCAATAATTGGAGCCCTCCAAGCCTCATTTGCTACCTACCTTACTCTTTCTAGAGATCTCTCTCTTTGTAACAATGTAATAATACAGTGTGTTGGACGCACATGTTGGCATGTATGGCTAAGGATACGGTAGGTCTTGGTAGACGTGCCATATCAAGACGTGTATGTGTTGTGTCAAGACGTGCCATACTGTGTTTTTAGTCATGTTGTGTTTAATTTTTTTTAAAATTGGCACGTTTTACACGAACATGACACGACACGACACGTTGAAACACGTTTTACTAAGTCGTACCATCAGAGGCGGACCCAGGTGTATCCAGGGGAGGGGGGCAGTTGCCCCTCTAGATTTGAGTTTAGTGGAGATTATCAGTTTCGACCGACTTTGCCCCTCCTGAAATTTTTTTTGCCCCCCTCTGAACGTTTGATTTGTAATTCGGATTAAATTTAGGGTTAAAATTGAAATAAATTTGTTGAATTTTGATTGGTAATTAGAATTATAAGTCAAAATATCATAAATTACAAGTAAAAGTATTGAAAAGTATAAGTTAAAGCATTATTTTGTTTTATTGAATACTCAATTGGTTAATGGATTTAAATCCGATTCGATATTTTTTTTGCCCGCCCCCGACGACAATTCTAGATCCGCCCTTGCGTACCATGTAATTACACGTGTTGTGTTCAACTCCGATACGCACGGCATGTCCTAGAAATTTTAACGTGCACGTGTTCCAAATAACGTGTAAACACGACATACCGAGACAACACAGTACAGCTTCAATACACTAACTGTAGCTTAGATTGCTGCTCGTCTTGGTCAAATTTAGAAATCCAGATCCAATTCTTGTGTGAGCGCGTGTAGTAGAAACTTGGATTTTCTAATTAAATAACTTAAATTTTGAGTTTGAACTCGGACCGTTTAATATGCTTTTACATAAATATTATAAAATTTTAGTGAACTTCAACTTGAACTGGATATATTGATCCGGATTTTGATTAGACTATTCGAATATAAACTCAAAATTTGAGTTACTTCATAGGATCGGACCCATCTAAAAGTTCATGCTCTCGGAGTCTACTCATAACCGTCCACCCATTTATCTATTAGCAAATATTATGTATATATTAAGAGGAGGGATCCAATTACATCTTTTTTGGTGACACACTTTGACACCTACCATTTTTAAAGTCCAAATAGTCGACACAAACCGTTCAACATGATGGATATATTAAAATGTGCTTGGAGATCAAATTTTACAATTTTTTTGAATTTTTTTGCTATTTATTAAGATGGTTTCAAAAATCGTTGTTTTCGGACCATTGAAAAACAGCGATTTTGTAACCATCTTAATAAATAGTAAAAAAATTCAAAAAAATATAAAATTTGATCTCCAAGCACATTTTAATATATCCATCATGTTGAATGGTTTGTGTCGACTATTTAGATTTTGAAATCGCAAAATTGACCTATATAAAAAACGGTGTCATGATGTGTCACCAAAAAAGGTGTAATTGGATCCCTCCTCATATATTAATCAAGTTGATAGTTCGGCCGTCTGGGAGAACAATGCATGTTTCCCTTCTAATATGGTGACTAAATCTTGTACTGTATATTCAGAACGTTTAATCGAAACTAAATGGTTAGATAGAGACAAAATCATAAAATTAAGGAGAACTAGACTTTGGTTCAGTGGCAAAAGCACATGGTTTATATGTAGGAGGTTATGGGTTCGAAACTCGAATGAGGTAAATTCTTTATTATAATAACAAATGTATTATATAGTTTTGTAGCTTGACCTCCAACCTTTACTGAAAAAAATTATAAATTAAGATGGAAGACACTGAATAAGTTATATATTGTAATTTTATTATATAAAAGGACTAAAAAGTATAAGTCATAAAAATTATAAAATATAAGGAATAAAACTGTAAATATTTAATGACAATGACTCAATCAAATCCTAATTAGGATTTAGGTATGCTCATGCCGCTAAATAATAAATCTTGTACTGTATATTCAGAACGTTTAATCGCAACTAAACGGTTAGACAGAGACAAATTAAAAAATTAACATTGAAAACGTTAGATAAGTAATTGTAGTGTAATTTTATTTTATAAAAAAACTAAATATAAATATGAGTAAAGGCTTAGGTGTTATGGATAGCATAAGGCCTTTCGTGCTATGA